>CAEMYA010000140.1:2717867-2735268 GCA_903131615.1 Diplodus sargus | reverse complement strand
GACCTGACAGTCCTGACATTCATACAGTGGCCTCACAAAACAAATAAAACACAGAAGCTCTAGAAAATAGAGCGTGTTTTTTTTTTTTCTTATATAGAGACTATTTGTTAACAGAGTCGAGAGAAGTCTGCCCCATCTCCAAAATCTGGACATTTACTCGACATATTTCAGAGCACTTTCCGAGGATCGATAAGCTCTGAACTCAGTTAGACTCTCGTTACAAAATCATCCACGCTTGCCTCTGAGCACGAGGAATCGAGTGTCATGAGAGGACTCCCTAAAAACGTGTTTTTTAGCTCTGGGTTGGCGCCTTACATTCTGCGCCACAAAGAGCGTATTAAGCCTGACGCGCCTTCTCGCCTCGCGCTGGGTGTCTCATCACTAGTTACCTCAGACAGCGGATGATCTTCTATTTCTGTCATCATTGCTGTTTGAGTTCCATGTGAGAACAAAAGTGGTTGTGAACCTAACCGAGCAGTTTTGTTGACCAGTGTAAACAAAGTAGATTTTGTTGTCTACGCCGAGCCAGACTGTTAAGTGTCTGAAAACAATAAATTCACAAAAAGCCCTGTTTGCACGGGACTAGTGTTACCTGGGGACCTCTAGTAAATTGTAATAATTGCGGATGACATTTGTGATCTTAATGCTCGCAATCCGTACAGTAAATATTCCACCAAATATCAACAGGCACATTTCACCAGACACAGAGGTCATAATATTAAGTCCCGTGTGAATTGGCACATCTGTGATCTGGGGTCGTATTTCTTTGTTAAACATCTGTTTGCTGTTGTCAGACAACTAAACAAGTATGAACATTTGATGGCAGCTGATATTGCGTCCAACAGCAGTCCGCAGCTGCGCTGTGAGATCGGCTGACACTGCGATGACAGAGGAGGTCGGAGGTCAACCAGAGGTCATCATATCAGAGCACAGACACAAAGCATCCTTCACTTGACCCTAAATGAGCTGCAACTGTGTATTTACGCTTGTAACACGTGCAGAAAGTGAGCAGATCAATCCTAAACTATATAAATAATGTGGCTGGCGTGGAACAGTGGCTTCGCTTCTAGAAGTCGATGTTAAATGGAGCCATGACATATCATTCTGGAGATAATGTCTTTAAATACGGGTACAAAAAAATATATATATACTAGTCCCATGCATGTAGGACATTAGGATTGGATTGGATTCAATATTATAAAAGGCAATCAGAAATGACAAAAACTTACATATATTAAGATGCAGTATCAACTGAACACATAACACACTGAATCCAAGACGTTCCACACACTTGTATCTGGTGCTGCTGAGCGGAGATTTCCACCACAAGTCCTGCACCTCACGGCGCTGAGGTTCTGTTTGTTTACCCCCGAGCGAGCAGCTATGACGTCAGATGTTTGCCTTGGCCATGGCGTGCACGCTAGCGCGCGTGTGCGTGTTTGAAAAGTGGCCAACCTTAACCTGTACTTAGTGAACACTCCATACACTCAGACCCTCTCCTGCTGCTCCACGTCTCTCAGCACAACACTTAGCCACACAAACACGCAGAGTGCACATACCGTAATCCAAGTGCACAGTTTCGGACACAGACACACACACAGACACACACACAGACACACACACAGACACACACACACAGTGCTAACAGACATGTGGTAAAATGGCAAAGCTCGAGGAATGATTGAGCAGCTCATAAAAACATCAGCAGCTACAAAGTGATTCCAAACGATCCTGATAAGTAATCGTTATCAGAGTGAACATTCACAGAGAGCTTTGGATTATTAATGTCAAGAGGAATATCTCTGTTTATTCAGTATTTTTTACTTCCTGTGAGTATTTTTTTTTTTTAATCTAGAGAGGATAGTTACCAGAGCTGGTTTATGTGCAGAGGCGCAGTTTGAGTGAAAATTATAAAACACGATCGTCATCTTCACGTTTCCGACTTAGCTTTAACTCTCCAGGTGGAAAGCATTACCCTCCTCTCACAGGGCCTAATTAAAAGTCACACATCTTCATTTCCCAAAAAGCACTTCCTGCTTCCAGGTAATTACTGTTGGGCTAATTGAACGGGAACAGAAAGGCTTCGAGTACAGTAAGTACAGTCATCATTTCACACTATCGTTTACCGCGTGGAATGAGGAGGTGCAGCCCTCAGTGCGAGCGGCTCTGAACTTCAGTCTGTTGGTACTATAACTGATTCCAGGGGCGCCGCCAGGGGGGGAAAGGTTAGGACGATTCCAAGGGCCCGGCACTAACAGGGGGCCCTTTGAGACATGGGCAACCTATACAAGGGCCCAACTAGATTTTTTTTCATGGGGCCCAAAATCCCTGGCGGCGCCCCTGACTGATTCGGTGTGTGATTGCTGATTTAATTGCGCAAATG
This sequence comes from Diplodus sargus, assembly GCA_903131615.1. Classification (NCBI taxonomy): domain Eukaryota; kingdom Metazoa; phylum Chordata; class Actinopteri; order Spariformes; family Sparidae; genus Diplodus; species Diplodus sargus. The sequence goes on along the minus strand of CAEMYA010000140.1, from coordinate 2,732,885 downwards.
AGAAACTGGCTTGTTATGTATTCAACCTGCAGCCGCAGTCAGTATTTTTTTATTTTTTTTTTTACAACAAATCAAATCCTGTAATAAGCGCTCAGCTCGCCTGTTAACGTGCTTATCTCCCCTCCGCCGTAGCATTAGGATGGAGGCCTCGGGCAGCTGTGCATATACTGTAGTGGTTTGTTTGTCCGTTGCATCAGGTTTAGTCAATGTTTAGCTTTTGGACTGTGCATCAGAATATCATACTCTGCGATAACCAGGGAGGCCGACTGTACATCTGCGGGACTCAACGCTCTAAATTACAGGACTGACTGTTACAATCTATGAAATTTGCCCTCCAACTTTTTATCATCATTTGCTGTAATATGATAATTAATGAGGTCAATAATTCATCCAATTAATTTTAATCAGAGTAGCAGTGATTATCAACAACCATGTTCATCAAATCATCATCATCAGCTGATGGTCAGGATCTTTTCAGACCCAATTGTTCGTCCATTATGGTGCGTTGAAGGCCCCGAAGAACCTTCTATTATTATAAATATCCTGGAATAAATATTAAACAATCAAAGAAAAAAAAAGAGTCTTCCTTCGTTATGATTTGTTAGATTTTACACATCAAAGTGTGTTGACAGGCGCTTAGGAGCACTTCTGCATGTATGGTTAAGCCGCCGGATATCTGATAAGAGTCCTCAAGTGATGTCACCAGGGTCAGCGTCAGTTGTGGCTGAAACTGAAAGACTCTATTGGTGTGGAGTTAGAAAGGAAGTGAGTTTATCAGACCTCTGCAGCCCTCTCCTCATCGCTTTTCTTTGTCATTTATGATGTAAATGAAGCGTCTTTGGATATTTTGGACTGATTCTCCAACAAGAGAAGAAATCTGAAGACGTCACTTGGATCTCTGGGACTCAACAAAACTGCTGAAACTTTGGCAGAAAATGTTTCTCAGGTGGACGTTAATGACTCAAGTCAAGTGCTGCTTGAGAATGTCTTTTCAGACAAGTGTGCGGCACTGAGGCATATTTACTGATGTTGTGGGCGCCCCGCTCCCCTTTTTCATGCTGAAGGATGAATGGAGATAATATTGCAGGGATACTGACATTTGAACATGTTGAAATAAAATGCCACTGCAGACCGGCATCTTACAGTTCATTGTAGTATTTTCGTATCTGTGCCTTGGGACTTTTGGTTACATTTGCTTAAGTATTGCTGAGATCAGGAGACAACCGAAGATTTAAGGAGACAGATTTTGCATACCTCTCATACAATCGGCCGTCTGTATTGTTGCAGAAATGACCCTTTTCATTTTGTTGCCGCGAATACTCTCGGCCTACATCATTACATTTCTCTCCGATCTCGATTTTAAACTTAAATACTTCCCCTCATTTGAGACGGGATCTGATGGAAACATGGACACACGCAGACCACAACTGTTGATGCCATTCGGCCCAAAGCATTTTAAGGGGTCATAAGCATAAAAAAGTGCAACTGTTACCTTTAAAGTCACAATATGTGGTTTTGGAGAAGAAACTCAAACTTACAGTTTACAAGCTGTTCTCAGAGGAAATTGAGGTCCCCTGAATACTTAAAAGCTAGAATGGTGGACAGTCCGCCACATATAAACAAAGTTAAACAGTATGAAAACGTGTTGTTCTTTAAGGTCAGTTTGTTTACTCAGTCACTTAAACAATGCATTAAAAATCAATTAATTAATCAATATCTCTTCCAATTCAAATTTCTTGTACAAAACTACATAGTGCACCTTTAATTTTGAAGTCGTCACACGTCAAAGCTGCACCAAATTCGACACTGCACTTCCTCAAGTCCTTAGCAACACCCCCATCAAGTGTGAAGTAGATCGGATGAACTTTTCTCGAGATATGAGAATAACAGACGGACACGGAGATTCTTTTGCTGTTATTGTTTCGATCATAACTAAGGCTGATTTGATGAACTTAAACTTGAGTGTCTCATATTTAGTCATGGATATTTAATGTAATTGAGGGTTTGTTTATTCAGTTCATTCTGTGACAAAAACAAAGAGTTTGTTTACTTTAAGACATGAAAAAAAATAACAAGAAAGTAAAATTCTCTCCCAAAACAACATAATGCACCTTTAAGTTTGTTGATATTCAGCTGCACAGAAATCTATCAGGGGTGTGAACCCGCTTTCAAATCATGTTACATAAAAGTTTCATGTCCACGGTGATTTTTAACGACCTGATCTCTTATTAGTCCCCATGAACAAAAAGTACAAACTCTAATTTTTCCAGTGCCACCTACCAGCTGAGTCTCCGGTGCTGATCCAGTCCGGGTTGGCGATGCTGGCGATGGCGAAGATGTCCGCAGCGAGGAAGAGGCATCCTGAGATCACGGTGAGTTTATCCATGTCGGTGGACACAGGTGGAGGTCAGAGTGTTCGTGTGCCTCGGTGTCACCTGGAGGGAGGCGGGACATTTAGGAGTCAGTCAGCTACACCTTCACCTCTTGTCCCGTCACCCCCAGCGGCTCTGCGTTACGGGAACTCGCGGTGATCGTGATGAAGGGGTCGGTTTGATCCACGGTTTGTCCGCACATCGTGTTTGATGAGATCCGCAGGCTCAAATTACTCCCTCGCGTTCGTCCCGAGTCTGGACCGACCTGCTGGCGCTCATCCAGCCCGAGAGGAGAGGATCGCTGCCCGGCTGCTCGTGGATCGCTTCATCCCGGTGACACTTGGAGGAAATCGAGTGCAGAATGTACGGAAATCGTTTGCTTTTTAAATCGCTGATGAATCCTCGTGCAGTAAACACGGACTCATGCATGCAGTCCACTTATTTCCTGAGTCTGCTCTCTCTCTCTCCCTCTCATGTGAAAGCTTTTTCTTTCCACTGAAGGAAAGCGCCGCCCCTGCTCACACCGAGCCGCTGCTCCGGAGCACAGAACTCCACATTCACACGCGGAACAACTCTATGAAACCGCTTTGAAAAGCTTGTGAGCTCGCAGCAAGTGCGTTTTCTGCAGGGCGATGCTGTCCTCTCCCAGCGACGGGAACTAAAAAATTCAGCCAGGTCGCGTCTCCATGTCTGTTGTGGCAAACTCTCGCGAGAAAATCCGTCAATAGCCGACGCTCCTTCTGCATCACCATGGATTATGCATTTTAAATGAGCTGCTGAGAGGATTTTGCCATAATGATGCTTTGGGTTAAAAGGAAGTACTTGTAAGAAACAGTCTTAACGAAAGCTCCATTTAGCTTCAGGACCACACTGTCTTCATGAGCAGACTGAAATTGCAGATTTTAAATTTTCCATGAGCACTTTCCAGGTTGACTGGACAGTTCATTGTTATTTAGTCTGATTCAGTCGAAAGCTCAAGAACAAGCTAGTGAGTAGACCTCGAGTTAGGACTGTTTTGTTTCCATTGTTAAGTTAAAACACTTTACAGCATCAAATACACAACTTAACAAAACACTTAAAACTGTGTAAGGTAGATAGAATTTATTCATTATTTTACATCAGCTATACAGTTAATGTGGACAGATGAATGGAGCACGACACTCTGATGCGCCAGAGCAGCATCACTGGAAAATATACTGTTACAACACCTATAAATACCCAGTGGTGTTATGACATTATATCTCTTAGAATAACAGAGATTCAAAAAGTGATGAGGACCCTTTTTCTTTTTGTCAAAATGTAGAGGAAACAAATTCTGCTTTGCCGCCATAGTTAGGGTACAGTAAGAGGTGACGAGAAGGGCTTTAGATCTCGTCCACGAAGGGTGTTTTTACGAGGTTGCCGCTTGATGCCATCGTCTTCTTGCCAGAAACAAATTTCTTGGCAGCCTGGAAATAAAAGGCAAGAATGTTTAGAATACCATTATTGACCACAAAAACATTTTTTGACACAATAGATGAAGCAAATTTTAGATTCTGTAACTAAAGTAAATTCTATATGCTCAGGAGGATCGAAACTGCCAAAACTAAAGATGAAGAAATAACATGACTAAAATATATATATTTGTATGTTAATTCAATTATGACTGTGGCAAATTGATATTTCTGTTTTGATTTCTTCATGAATGTATTAACCTTTGCATTAAAGGGTACAACATGTAAGAAGTGGCCACCTATCTAACCCAACAAGGAGCAGCATATCGCTAAAGTAACTGCAAACAATAGCTGCTTTTAGCTAGTTAGCAGTGCAGTTAGCGATGTGGACTGGGAGCTTGAAGCCCTGAGGGAGTGTAGTTGTTTACACCTCTAGCTCAGGAACTTTGGGATAGCTGGTTAGCATGCTAATGTCTGTACATATCTCTGCAAAACAATACACAGTTGCCATATCGTACATACTCTTGTTAATTTTCCGTTTTATTTATGAATTTGTCCTTTAGCACATACCTAAATTTGATTTACCCAAGCGTATTCAACTCTGTTTTCTTTTTACATTTGTGTATTTCTGCTTCCTTGTGCATATGAGGGGCCAATTAAATGTGTGTCAACAAGTAAACCTTTCCCATATTAGAGTCTATCTGCACTCTGATGTCGATCAACTATGTGCCTACAATTTTCTGTGTATTTAATGGCATATCAATTAAGTTACTGAGTCATTTATGTCCTTATTCATTTTTGATTTAGGCAGTTTCAGTCTTCCATATGCTGCATCCTTTCTTTAACACTTTAATAACAATCAGGCACTGACAGGAACCAAATATCTTACGTTGGCAATGTCGGTCAAGGAGACATTGTCAATGTTTTTGGAGATTTCCTCAGAGGAGACATAGGACCCGTTGGCCAGAGCCTGAGCCCCCATGTCCTCCAGCAAACCCTCAGAAGTCTCCTGAGACATCAGGACATGTGCCTTCAGCTGGGCCCTGCAGAGAAACAAAGACAAGCTCTTCATAAGCCACAATGGCACAAACTCAAAGGGGAAAATTTAATTTTAGTCTATTTTTTTAAACTGCGCACGGCCAATTTTACAAGGAACCAGTGCAGTTTAAGAACGTGACTTTAGGGCACCACAAACAGGCACCAAGGGGCAACTGTTTCACAGTTTCTGTATTTGTTTTAATACAAGAGAGTGGTGACAATCTTCTCATGTAATTGCTTAGCACGGTAGGCAATAAGCCAGTTCCAAAAACTATTTATTAACTGCTTATTGGCTCATGTTTCATGTTAACTAAAATTTAGAGGTCATACCCCCAAATAACTTAAGTGGTAGATTGGCTTCATCTAATGCACATAATATTTTACCATTAAATCTATTTTGGTGGTCTTTATTGTCAGCTAACATAAAAACGTGGAAGGAAGAGGAAGCATAGTTTCAAAAGTAGTGTCTCTATCTGTCCTAATGTCTTACTTGGCTCGGGTGAGGTCAGCAGCTGTGACTGCACCATCAGCAACAGCCTTCACCTGGGCAACAGCAGCCTTAATCACCTGGAGACAGGAGAACAAAGGTAACATCAAGACTCCCTTTCTAGTTTCATTCTGACAAAAAACAAATAAAAATGACAGCAGCAAATTTATTGAGAAGACTCTTGTCTTGACTATGAGACACTCACATCACCAGCAGATGCAACCTGGGAAATGGTGTAGATTCCAAACAGACCGGAGTCTGAGTAGCTTGCATTGAAAGCACTGACCTGTTGAAAAAGAGAAGAAAAAGAAAATAGGATTGCAGGCATGTTGCGATTATGATTTCACATTATTATTATTTGTAGAGAGGTTTTCACACTTCCATAGTCCCATGTTGAGCCAGTCAAGGGCTGTTTTACTGGTTTATATGACAAAATGACAACCACTCACGTCAAAGGGGTCAGCAGTTGCCTTGGCACAGCCCTGGATCAGTTTGCTAGTGGTGCATGAGCCCCTCTTGACTTGCGGGCCAGCTCCCAGAATATGTTGTAGGACACTGAAGGCCAGAGCCTCGCTGCTGCCCCCTGCTGCTGACTGGCTCACCACCGCCGAGTGGACCAAACTGTTGGTGTTGGCCACACGGATCTCACCTGAAGAGAGGCAGCAGGAGACAGGGAGGGTGTTGCAAGTGCCAACAATTAAATGGTTTTTTTGGTTTCGTTTTTTTAAATATCAGTTCAGCTCACCTCCACGATACTGAGCCTTGGCCCCGGTGGAGCCTGTCCCACTGCGGATGTTGAGGAATTGCTCCCCAACTTGCTTCAGCACCGCGTGGTTGACACCTGAGGTCAAAACGCATCATAAACTTAAAGATCATTTGGCCATTCAGGAAAACATCAGGGTGGGTTATCATGTTACAATGAAAGCAAAGGGTTAAAATGTCTAATGACTCTTACCAAGTCCAACAAGAGCCATTCTTGCACTTGTGAAGTTGTTCTGGACAAACTGGTGCAGCTGGAGAGAAATACAAACATTAGAAAGGCGTTTTGAATAGATCTATTAATACCAAATCTTACATAAAAAACACAGAAAAATGACGTACATGTTCAGACCCGATGTTGCCAACCATGTGATCAGGACAGTACAGGGAGTTGGAGAGAGCATTCTTGTAGGCAGCATAATGCAGATTTTCAACCACAACTGGAGGAAACAGAAAGAGGAATGGTTATGAACTGCATTACTGGATTTGAAACACCTGTCTAATGCCATTCTATATCAAACAACTTCATAAACTAAACGCGCTTGTGTTCATCATCTTTGCTGTTAATTTAAGCGAGGACAAGTTTAGGATTGCAGTCTTATTTGTTACAGCTTGTCAATAATCGGGCTACGCTATGCCGCATGAAAATGGGAATTTAAAAAAAAAGTAGCTCTGTAACACTCTGCTTTGAATCAAACCGAGTCGAGCCGAGCTAGCACGTGTATAAAAAAACATCCCGATACTCTGTGTGTGTGTGTGCGCATTGCAAAGGATATAGCGCCCCACCTGTTTGATCACTGCTTGCAGCCATGGCCTTGTCCACCTTCACTCTGGGCGTGAGGTCTGACACCTCCCACGGCCGGAACTCTTGGGCTGTTGTCACGTTGATCAAATACTCCATCACTGTGTCACTGCAGACAGCGAACGAAGAGGGAGAAAAAAAATGTTAGTGACATGAAGGGCTGAACCCCTCCAATAATCACGTCACATAAAAACACTAAATTGTGAAGAAGCCACGTTTTACAGCTTGAATTTCTAGTCTAAAAGGACCGAGTACTGACTTTTACGATAAATGTGAGACATCTTTGATCACTGTCCTACCTTCTTAAACATCAAAATTAAGTCCATAGAGAAGTAGAAAATTTAATTTTAATTTATACTTTTGCATTTCAACATTCTGTGGGAACCCAGCATTTTATTCGAAAAACTCACATGTCATCTCTCAAGCAGTCAACAGTGTAGACCATGTTCTCTCTGGATGAAGTCACACTGCAGACGCACACAGATATCCAGGTAAGAAAACAGATGAAGGAAGGAATTTAGACAGGGTATATGCAGGAACACCAAAGTTAAATCTAATACCTCTTAGACCTATTAAGACCCTTTTCGCACATTTTAAGACCCCATTGCCACTTTGAGTTCTAACCGGGTACAACAGCGACACTCTTTAACTTACATTTACTATAGATTGATTGTAGGAGAGCATAACAATAGTTGGTGGTAACTCCATATCAATAGAACATAATTCAAATAGGCGGGGTGAAAACAAAGCACAAGAGAATGAACTGAGTGACTAACCCAATGCAAGGTTTATTAAAATGTAAACATCATAAATAAGTATTTGACCTATAAACAAAACAACTGACAAAACTTAAAATGAAATATATTAAACTTTGGTGAGCTTCTGGAGAGTCATGACATGAAGGAACTACCTCACAAATACCCAGTGGTGGGAGAAGTATTATTATCTTTTACTCAAGTCAAAGCAGCAAGAACAAAATGTAACTGTACTCAGCAGGTAAAAGTCCTGCATTCAAAATCCTATTTAAGTGAAAGTACAGTATTATCAGCTAAAAGTATTGAAAGTAAAATTTGTTCTGTAGAAAATTGTCCCTGTGACTGATATATTATTAGATAGTTAACATTAGATTATTAATATTGCTTCTATTATGCTGTAGCTGTAATTACTTTATTTGCCATTAGGTAGTTTCATCCAATGGTTCCCAATCTAGTGATAATTTGTATTACTGTTACAGAACTTTTTCAGAAATAAGTTATACCTCTTAAAAAGGCCTTAATTTTCGCTAAACTGATTTATCAACTTGTAATACCTTTGAGGACCACATAGACTCCCTCTTATTTTCTGTGTAGTGTTTTTTTGGAACATTTCTTTGAGGTAACTGACCTCAGGCTGCCTCCAACTGCCTCAACACCACGGCATATCTTGAAGGCTGAAGCTCCTTTGGTTGTCTGGAAAGGTACAAAGGCCAAGACAACAACAAGATGAACTGGGTGGCAACAGTCATGCTTGAAAAGATACACTGAATACAATCTCACAATCGTGCTTTATAGCTATATGAATAGTACAAGGGCTGCAAGATCTTGGAAAACACAGACATTGCATCTTTTTTCTGCAGTATATTTACTGCTGAAACGATACATCGTGCAGCCCAAATAGCTGTAAAGTTTAACTACTTTAAAACTGGGAAAGAAAAGGAAACCAACAAACAGTTGTTTGAAACCATACCAGACTCACAATACAACTAATATCCAGTATCATACCAGGTTGGAGGCCAGCCGGAGGAGGTGGGTGACCCCCTGGTTGTCAGGGGTCTCATAACGACAGCCGGCCTTGATGAACACGCCGATCTTGGAGGCTGGGGAATAGTTCTCCAGGGAGGCAATCACCAGTCCACTGGGCAGCCTGGTGACCTTAGGATACATACAGAAATGTCCTTCAGTTTCATGACTTCAATTTTAACATTCAGATGAAATATGCAAGCAAATAAACACTTTGAAAGGGTAATCTAAGATTATCTCATTACTCATAAGAGGAGACAATTGGCTAAGGCATAAAACACTATCAAAACATGTCTTTCTCAGATCCAGAACCACACTGTTTGGACCCAGCCAAGCCCAGTACAGCCATCCTCATCCCTCCCCAACATACATGGACGTCCTGGAAGGCGTGTGCAGCCCCTGGAGAGAGCTTGAGGCCAGCAAGAGGCTGGGCAAGGGACTGGCCTTTTCTGGTAGCCGCATAGAAGCGTCTCTGTGGAGGAGAGAGACAAGTGAACATCCACTGACCTGCACATCCTGCGGCTGAAACTTAACGTGTTCGGCGGCCCCGAAGTCCACCTTACGGGCAGCTTGGGCCGCGTAAAGCCTTGTCTGGAAAGATAGAGAACATTGGAAGGCGGTACATTACAACTAACATGTTGCTGGCTTGCTGACTGATGCGAGGGCTGTGTGAGAAGAAATATGACAAACTTTCACGAAAACTATTACTCTACGCTACACTACGTATTGTGTAGCTGGACACCCTGTAGTGCTGCTTTGGTGCTGTTAAAATATTATATTATCATCTTCCAATTCTCGCAGTACATCGTACATAAAATGATTTTCTCCCGATCGCTCCTGCATCTCTCTTTAGTATCTCTCTAGGCACTTTCACATTATCTTCCTCATCAGCAAGACCTTCCACACTTCCACAAGAAGAAAGTGCTGGAAATATTAACACTTATAATGCAGTGGCAACCAAAGCAAACTGAAACTGCTGATGAATATTAAATGATGTGATCAAAAGCTCATGCACAGCTATTAAATGGACCTTATTTGTTTTTTTATGCTCAATAGTTTCAGACTTTTGACAGCTGGCTAAATCTCTTGCGATTAATTTTAGATCTATATAAGTATTTCAGTAAGCACATTGAAAGCCTTAAGTTCTTACTTCAATTGACTACATAGGGCACCGTGCTTATTCACAACTAATAAACAAGTCATTATCTTTGTCTGTAAAATGCAGGTTATTGAGATGGAACATGTCTTATTCATCACATTTGGGCTTTTGGACAATGTTGTCTAACGCCAGACACAATACTCAAAATGTACATTAAGCAGAACATTATGACTTATTAACTTCTAATTGAAATGTAAGACCAGCAAGCCGCCACATTACGTTAATATTAGTTGTTGAGGAGATGCGAAATCTACTAAGCTAGCAGGCTGGCTGGCTGCCTCAACACTTCTGAAAACCCCGAGTTGAGCGGATTGGGTTTAAAAATAGTTTAAAAGTATAAACACCCAGCCTGTGAGGTGTTCTGTATGCGACGTTATCTGCTGCTTTAGTGCTGGTTAAGCAGAGTCACGACAAGCTTCAGCTGACTGCTTCCTCGTCTGCTCTTCATCACACCTTGTCCAGACACGACCCCGAAAGTCTACACCGTCCGACTCTCACCCAAACACTGAAGCGGACAGCTCATGTTTGTACCGCTATCCCGATTAATAACTAAATAGGACGTGTTTGCTGGGTCCTTACCGAAAGCTGACTGATTCCCCGAATCCCCTTCATCTCCCCTCTCTCCTTCGGTCAGGACGATGGAGCAATATGGCTGTCGTCAAAGTGCCCTACCCAGAATGCACAGCGAGGTCATCACTCGCAAAAGTAGCGCTGAGCCAATGAGCGTGCGCCCTCTGTTGCCACGGAGATGAATAGAGTGTGACCCAGCTGCAGACTGTCCAGTAAAGACTGAGTACTAATATCTTAATGATGAGATATTATTTCACCACACTGACAGAGTAGAGCTATATGTTTTATTTACTATGAAGTAGGTGGTTTATTTTCCTGACCTCAACACCTGTATGAAAGGTTTTCTCTTTCATATTTCATGGGAACAGGTTTGGCTATTGCCCCGCTAAAGTACCATTATAAATATGATAAACAACTGTCCCGTAAAGTTACATACACACACAAAAAAAGTCTGATATATCCTGTTTTCTATTTTATTTTGCACAGCGCTGCCTCAGCTTTACACCCTTTTCCATGTTTATTACAGATACTTTTCCTTCTGTTATGAATGAGATGAATCCATAATCTGCTGTTTATGTGTTAAAGTAGTCAGAAAATATAAAGGAAAAAGCACATTTTATAATAATCTTAAATTTCACATACCAAATGTCCACTCTTTTCTGTTTTACATAAATATTTTAAGAATACATTTACTCCATTAAACCCTGCACTGATAACAAACCTGTAACAACTGTGGTTTAATTAGTGTATTGCTTTTAATTTATTCAATTGTTTGAATTTTAAAACACTATTTCTTACTTTATTATTCAAATATTATAATTTGCATTTGTTCATTTTAATGTACTTTTTTCTTTTTGCACAGTGCAGTTTACTCTGAATTCTCTGCATGGGTCAGTAAGAAAAAACATCAGGATATACAAAACATACAAGTATAGAAATGTAAAAGTACAGAGTGTCAGAAGAGTTGAGATCCATACACTCCTGCCATACACAAATGCAAGTAAAAACAGCACGTACTTCACAGTCCTAATTGTGATCTAGAAATATATTAAAGCTCTGCCTATTATATTGTTTGAACATGTAATGATTCTGTCATGATTATAATTTAAAAACATGTAATAATTCGGTCTTGATTACAATCAAAGAATGTGTAATGTATAATCATAATTGAAATGAAAGGACATAATACATAGTCGTAATTTAAGTAGTTAGTAACAGCAAATCAAATGTTTATATAGGCCTATGTAAAATACAATAATGAAGAAGTTATCATTGTATATAAAAAAAAAGATATTGGACATATAATAAATATGACAGAGTAGTAAAGTGAAATACCTACTTAAAATACGAAAATATGATTATTGATACTAATTTTACTATTTCATTGTTTTTATATAATTGACATGTACACTAAAATGATTTACAGAATCAGAATTCGTTTCCTCTTTGTTGTATCTATTATGTTGTTAAAGTCAATATTTACTCATTAGAAACTGCTTAACAGCTGATCCAATTAACAGTTAAATCAAGCATCTATTCCTCCACCAGCAGCATGTTAACAAAGCAAAGAGGGAAAAAGCACTTCCTGTCGTTTTGAGCTGATGTTGCCAGTGCGCATGTGCGTCACCCCACACGTGCGGTGAACGTTTGGACCTGCTGCATGCGACAGAGCTAAGAGAGTTCCTAACACTACAGAAGCTATTACTGCCAGAAAGTAAATATCTCGTCTTGTTGCCTTTTCAACCCCAGGTGAAAGAAAATAGTCCTCCGTGAAGCATTTCGCCGAGAGGGCCGGAATACGAGGATAAACAAGTCAAAATGGTGAGTTCTGAATGAACCAACACGCTAACAGACAAGCTAACTGTTAGCAAGCTAACGAAACTTGGCTGCACAGCGAACAAACGTTTAACTCGCAATATTCTCGTGTTTGTCAGCTTCTCATACTGCTTTCGTGATGTTAATTTGGTTTTATTTTGTTCCATGATCAGACTGAAGCTCAAGTGAACCCAAAGGCCTACCCACTGGCCGACGCCACGCTGACCAAAACCATCCTGGACCTGGTGCAGCAAGCTTCTAACTACAAACAGCTGAGGAAGGGGGCTAATGAAGGTAAGGAAGTGAACAAATTAGGACTACAATGTATCTTTACGTACAAGTTGGTTTGAAAAGTCTGAAAAACGTGGCGTCTTTTCCGGGACACGTGTGTAAACACAACAGCTCTCTAAAGCCTCTCAGATGTGTGCATGAAAAAGATCCTGCCCTTGAAAGCAACTTGTCTTTAACAAATCAATTTCATGTAGTTAATTATAAAACTGCACTAGTTAAATCAGTAAGCTGATTACAAGATGATTGATAGTCAAATATTTTCTCTTTCAGTCATCTTTAAAGTAAGAATCCATAAATACTTGCTGGTTCAGCTTCTCAAACTTTTGCTTGGAGAACTTGCTGCTTGTTTGTGTCACATTCATTAATAGATACTATATTTTTGGTTCTAAACTGTCACTGATGTATTTTCTGACTCTACTTCATCCCCAGCCACTAAAACCCTGAACAGAGGCATCGCTGAGTTCATCGTGATGGCCGCTGATGCTGAACCACTGGAGATCATCCTCCACCTGCCACTGCTCTGCGAGGACAAGAACGTCCCATACGTGTTTGTCCGCTCCAAGCAGGCCCTGGGCCGGGCCTGTGGGGTGTCGCGCCCCGTCATTGCTACCTCAGTCACCATAAAGGAGGGGTCTCAGCTCAAGCCACAGATTCAGTCTGTCCAGATGGCTATTGAAAGACTGCTTGTGTGATTTTTCTTGCACTGTAGTGACATATTCTCCTTGACTAAAAAGGGGAAGACTATTTCCAGATTGAAAGTAAATTTGTCTTCTGTTTGATAAAAAACAGTTAAAGATATGTTGGTTTTTTTTTTTACTTTTTAGGACATTGTGTCCAGTTAGTTATCAGTTTGCCATGATATCCCCTGATTCATAATAAAACATTTTTTTATTTAAACCTGGTGTGTTGTTCAATTGGGTGTTTCTTTTTTAACTAGATTGTAATGTTAATCCTCAACTATATTGGATGTGTCCAAAGGCATTTCTAACTGATGCTATAATTTATCAATTGCTGCAGGAATATAGATTTTAGCCTAACACTGTGCAATGCTCTTTAGAGGGAGCTGGTGTCCTTTCACTGCAAACAGATAACAACAGCTGCTAATTTTGGTTGGAGATGCTGCCAACATGTTCCTCAGGTCACTTAAAGTATGGCAGCTCAGATTGCTTCGCAAGTTGTAATCCACTATTTAGATACTGGTGTAAGTAACTTTGCAGTGATTGTCATATTTGAAATAATCAAGAAAAAATATTTCAACATGCTGTGTAACCACCAACAAATGTTGGTGACAGTGCTGCGTAGTTATTAAAAGTAAAGTCACACGTGTATGTGTGGTGAGAGAAATACTCAGATCCAGTATGGAAAAAATACTTAAGTGTTCCTGTACCTGTTTTAACACTGACACCTTAGGTAAAGAGGTTCTGCCTTCCTCTCACATCCTGATGTGTTCTCTACCATACATTGATTAATGAATCCAAAACTGATTAATTCCCACAATAAATAGATACATTATTTTACCTTTTTTTATTGTAACACTTTGGAAAATAAAAAAAGAAAGCTCTGATACACATATATTCATTATTTTCTATTTCTAAGTCTTTACTTTTTACTTTTATTGCATGTAAAATGCTGTATGCAGCTCTTAGAGACTCAGTTATTTAATTAAAAGTAGTTAGGGGGAGAGCTGTCTTTGGTGGAGCTGCAGCACTTATAGACATTTAAAAGTAGATGAAACACCTTCACCAAGTGCTCTTCTTTGTAAGGCTACACAATTGTTTATGTAAAATTATAATTAGCAGTTAAGTAATTGTCATGGAGTGAAAGTACAATATTTGCCTATCAAATAGAGAGGAGTTTAAAGGATCCGCCCTGAGTACCTCAAGTCTCTGGATGTTGCGGGGCTGTCTTGGTTGACACGTCTCTGCAGCATCGCATGGCAGTCGGGGACAGTACCTCTGGACTGGCAGACCGGGATGGTGGTCCCCCTATTCAAAAAGGGGAACCGGGTGTGTTCCAACTATCGGGGATCGCACTCCTTAGCCTCCCTGGGAAAGTCTATTCCAGGGTACTGGAGAGGAGAATTCGGCCGATAGCGGAACCTCGGATTCAGGAGGAACAATGCTGTTTTCGTCAGGGCCACGGAACACTGGACCAGCTCTATACCCTCCACAGGGTGCTCAAGGGTTCATGGGAGTTTCCACATGTGCTTTTTGGACTTGAAGAAAGCATTCGACCGTGTCCCTCGTGGCATTCTGTGGGAGGTGCTCCGGGAGTACGGGGTCGGAGGCCCTCTGTTTCTTAAAGGCCTGTGTTAAAGGCCTGTCTTAAAGGCCTTAAAGGCTGTACGACCGGAGCAGGAGCCTGGTTTGCATTGCCAGCAGTAAGTCAGACCTGTTCCCGGTGTATGTCTGACTCCAGCAGGGCTGCCCTTTATCACCGGTTCTGTTCATTATTTTTATGGATAGAATTTCTAGGCGCAGCCACGGGCCGGAGGGGATCTGGTTCGGGAGCCAC
>CAEMYA010000140.1:2701056-2717514 GCA_903131615.1 Diplodus sargus | reverse complement strand
CTTGCCTGCAGCACGGACGCTGTCAGACAGCGACTCGAACTTTGGACCGAACTCAATAAACTCAAGTCCTCCCCTAAACCGCAGCAGCAGGCTGTTTTTCACGATGGCCGGGCCTCCTGTTGTCATATGGGAGCGTGAAGTTGAGCGGCTGCTGCACTACAGAGAGCTGGTCCCGAAGCTGGAGGCCGCCCTGGGGAAGTTCTCCAGGCGGGACAGCGCGGAGGTGATCCAGCCTGTGCGCTCCACGGTGCCACTGCAGAAACACAACGGGTAAAGCCTGAACTAGGGAAACAATCAACGCTCTTGTTCTCTTTCTGTCACCGTCTGATCTTGCCCTTCGCCTCTGTTTCAGCTTCATGGGGCTGATGCCTACATACATGGAGAACGACGGTGTCCTGTGCACAAAGTTCGTGTGTTTCTACAGCAGGCAGGAGGGTTCGACTCTGCCAGGCACACAGGCCACTGTGGTGCTGCTGGATCCGGAGTATGGGAACGTGAAGGCTGTGAGTCAGTTTAACCATTAACCCAGGGGCGCAGATCCGATATCAGGATTGGGGGGGGGGCGCAAAAGTGTTTTTTTTTTGTTTGTTTTTTTTTGCCTGTATGCAACTCATACCATGCCACCATAAATCACAACTTCGTATCACTGCTTACTTAACTGTTACATTAGTAAATCATAATTTTAAGGGTCTCGGGCATGTAATGTCTACTCATGTTCTTATCTTTCACCTCCCTCCAACCCTATCAGAAGCCCAATTCCTCTCACCATCTTCCTTTTCTCCCAGTGTATGGGACTACTTTATGCATGATTAATTGATATGGATGAATCTAAATAGATATGTTTATTTGTCCCTCTGTGTGCATGCACTGTACACTTGTTTGTGTATGAGATGAGCAGCTTAAATAACATTACCAGACAAGATGATGGGGAAAGGGAGTCTCAGGTAAGGTTTCATAGTATGATGATTATTTATTTTTAGATTATTCAAGGCTGAAAAATACATTTGTTTAAATTTTGAATGATTTAGGGTATTTTTATTGTGGGGCGGGGGGAATTCATGTTTTTCAGAAGTTGAAAACAGAAATTGATCCCTTGATTTTAACCCTGCAGGTCATGGATGGAGACGTCATCACAGGTATGAGGACAGCTGCAGTCTCGGCCATCTCTGCTAAGGTGCTTATTCCATAATTATTATTTTTTTAAATCTCCTCACACTTCCTGTGTTTTTTTTAGCATTTTTTTTAAATCTTGCATTCCTGTTCTGACTGACACTCTTGGCTCCGTCCTGGTGTGTTTGTGTCACACAGCTGCTGATGCATCCTGAAGCAGAGGTCCTGGCCATCCTGGGGACCGGCCATCAGGCCCTGAGCCATTACAATGTCTTCACAGAAATGTTTCCATTCAAAGAGGTACAGCCACAAACATGTCTCCTGATAAAATGTATGAATAGCAAGTTTGAAAAGAAGCTGCTCAATTAACGTGAAAGACAGTGTAATGTTTTGGGAAATACACTTATTGGCTCTCTTTCCCAGGGAGATGATTAATAGCATGCTAAATATGAAGCTACCGCTGAATTCACCTACAAACAGCTCAAGCCCAGTAATTCATCTGTTACGTGCAGATGCGGTGGCCCTCTGTAGCCTCTGCTGTTTGCCTGACAACCTCACCGAGATGACAACACTCCAGAGGGATGACAAAGAACCCGTAAGCAAAGTCAAACGGCCCCAGCTGCAATTTCACAGGAAAGACTGGAACTGTTACAAGGGTGCTGAGCCAGGCAAACAAACGTGGGCTCAGGGCCGCAAAATGGGGTGCCAGTGGTTTCTCCTTACTTCCTACCGCCCTAGCTCCGCCCCCTTTTCCAGAAACACACCAATTTTTAAACCCCGCCCTCATTTTCTTCACGTCTGCGCAACTGTTTAGTTTTGCGGCACTGTCTTGCACGGTTGTGAGGCCCTGGCGTTCAGGGGCGCCGCCAGGGGGGGAAAGGTTAGGACAATTCCAAGGGCCCGGCACTGACAGGGGGCCCTTTGAGACATGGGCAAACTATACAAGGGCCCAACTAGATTTTTTTTCATGGGGCCCAAAATCCCTGGCGGCGCCCCTGCTGGCGTTGACAATAACATGTTCTCAGACAGACGCATGAACACCGTGCTGGTAATATCACCACTTTTACATCGAAGTTAGCGCGGACATGTGGGTTTTTGAAACACAGGTAAACCAGCAGAAAAAATAGGTGAAATTTGCCTTTCTGTTCCCATGTGTCACATTCTAAGGTGCCGAAAAAACACTCAACGGTAGAAAGCAGCCGATGTTAGTTTGTGTCAGTGGGTTTTTTGTCCGGTGTGAAAGGGGATACAAGTGACTGGTATCAGTACTATCAGAACTATATCCATCTATAGCATCTTTCCTATAGAATCCTTTTACTTCACATCTCTCGTTCTTAACATCAGTGAACTTCACCTTGTTGTGTAAAGCAAACCCTTTTGTAAGTTGGATGGAAATCAAGGTTAATATTTAGCCCGAAGACATTTTCATCATATAACCTTTGGAATAAAAACAAGTAAGTGTATTTCCCAATTCAACAAACTCTGTTCTTTTATATCAAGTTATACCCCTCGCTGTGTAGGCTCCTAACCCTTGACCTCCTCATTGATACCTGTTGAAATCAATTCTGTGGTTGTCCGATTTACACATTTTGTTGAAGTCATACAGTATTTTTTTCCCTGGACCTTCACCACAGGTGCGTGTGTGGAGCCAATCGAGACAGCGAGCAGAGAAGTTCTGCCAGTCTGTCGGTGGTCCGGTGAAGATATGTCTCTCGGCGGAGGAGGCGGTGAGGGGAGCGGACGCCATAGTGACAGTAACCAAATACACAGAGCCGGTGCTCTTTGGTCGGTGGGTCAAACCCGGCGCCCATGTGGCAGGTGACAGGAATTAATGAATTAACTTGTTTGCTTTCCTCATTCTGGGAGTTGGCAGGCTCAGGGAGGACCGGTTTATATATGTAGAGACCAGAGAAAACGTGTTTTTCATAATATGGGACCTTTAAAACAAAGTGTAAGAGGACATCGGGGAGATTTTTAGATCTGCATCTCATAAGTAAGTCAACATTTAGGGAGCGTAATGTTGAAGCACTAGAGAAGAAAATTACAAAAAAAATAGAAAAAGAAATAGATATCTCTGTATTTAAAACTCTGTTTTTTTTCCTTTAAAATGTTCACATTTTCACATCAATCAGATCAATTTTCTATCAATATCATAAAAAAAAAGAACATCGCTGTGAATCAGGTCCCTTTAATAGTTAACATCTGTTTTTCCCTCCTGTTTGCTGAGCAGCGGTGGGAGCTTGCAGGCCAAACTGGCGGGAGCTGGACGACGTGCTGATGAAGGGGGCGGTGGTGTACGCCGACAGCAGAGAGGGAGCGATGGCTGAGGCCGGTGACATCATCCTCTCTGGGGTCCGTCCGCAGTTGTGTTTTACCACTGCCTCGATAAGATAAATAAGATATTGTGTTACTGGCACTCTATGTGTAGGAAAGAATATGAGTGTGGATCTCGTGTTTTCAGGCTGAGGTGTTCGCAGAGCTCGGAGATGTCATTAACGGCACAAAACCCGCCCACAGGGACAAGACGACCGTGTTCAAATCACTTGGTAAGCCTCTTCCATCCACATCACATGGAACGTACTGTATTTTTCCAATTCAGTACATCAAGAATCCAGTTTTCAAGCTTCTTTAAGAGTGTAACCATGACATGCCTTGTGTTCTACAATAACAGGAATGGGAGTTGAAGATGCTGTGTCTGCTCAGCTGGTGTTTGACCAGTGGACAGCCAATGCCAGCAAACTGTGAAGAGGTCATTGTACCCAAGCTGATAAAGATGAAGGCAATACAAGAAAGGACAGGAAATAGCAACTTTCTGTCTAGATGGATTTTTAATTCAGTTTTTCCATCCTCAGATAAAAAATAAAGCCGCTGCTGTTAGCTAGATGCTTTTCCCATGCTAACACGCTCACTGACAATAATGGTTCCATGCTCGAGTTTAGCCGCCATTGTTAGAATGTTCACTGTTAGTTTAGTGTTGTAGCATGCTAACATTTGCACAGCTGAGAGTGATGGAAACATCTGAAGTTTTGTGTTTTAAAAACATATCAAACTAAATTTTGACCCCTTGAAGCCCCCTCCCTTTTTTTTGATTAAATGTGAATATATTTGCTGTGTTTGAAATTAATGACTGTCATATATTTTTTTTAAATATATCTGATTGACCTACATTGTAAGTTGTAATTAATGTTTTTCACTATTTTCTAAATAATGAAGAAATAATGAAGTAAATAAACGTCATGAGTTGCAGCCCGACTTATATTATTTCCCCGTTATGTGTTTGGAAAGAAGACAATAAATATATAATTGACATGAGCGTTTTTAATGATTTTATTTGCTTTTTATAAAAAAAAAAAAATCAAAATATTACTATGTGAAAATGATACCACATTTAGCAAGAAAGTAACTCTAAGTGTGCACTTCCACTGCGCCATTGAAACACTGATAAAATGAATCCAGATTTACAGCCACTCACCAGGGCACCCATGCAAATTGATCATTGCTCATTTCAAAATAAAACTGCCTGTGCTGACTATTTACTTCTCATGGTGATGTTGTACAACAGAGACATTGAAATCAGTTGCAACCTTTAAGTGCCAACACACTGGCTAATAGACTTCATAAAACACAGTTACAGATGGGGTCAATATGATATGGTTGCAGACCATCAAAGCATTATGATCATCATATACTGAGAAAAAAGCCTGAATATCAATACCACATTCGGAGCACTGACATGAAATGATTTAACCTTTACAGACAGAGAATGAACCAGCACAACATTCATTGCACTGCACCTTTACATGCCCGACAGTCCGTCATAAAATACTGCGTGTTCACTTAACACATAGTGAGAACAGAGCGATGGAACTAGAAAGCTTTAAGGAACACAACCTGTTAAAAATCTAGCAGACACTGTGTTTTTAAATGCTCATTAACTGTAGGGTCATAATTAGGTATCTTAACAGCTGCTACAATCATTTTAAGTCGTTTAAGGATTAAACCGTTTGCACGTGACTGCATGGTGGTATCGTACAGATTAAAACAAAATTTTAAAAAGGAGGAGAAATGACAATTTAGTGTTCATGGATTGACAAAGCGACGACCGTTGACCGAGTTTTGGCAATACCTCAGTCTAGTCAGATGACGCATGTAAACAAAACGGTCGGTCAACCACAGCTGACGAAAGACTGACAATGAAAAAAGGAGAAATTTGCGTCTAAAAACATTTTTTTCTTAAAGTAAAATTTCATCAAGGCAGCAGGAATCTCTTAGTGTGTAGGGGAACGAGTGCAGTGCAGGACCTCCTTCATTTATGGAGTTAAAACTACGGTAATTTCACGTTCAAGTAGTGTTTTCTTCACAATGTCTTAGAGAAATGACATGAATATATTTTGTAAAATCCTCCCTCATTTTCCTTAACTCACACCCCCAACCCACCCCCACCCTCACATCCCCCAAGGCCTTTGCAAAGTCACTTCATTCCTGTCGATCTGAAAGAACTAAACAGATAAAAGCAACCAGACACCAAATCTGACAGAAAACCTTCAGCGCTGCTTTCATCTGTGAGGTTCTTTCAGTGGAAGTCTGATCTACCAGAGCTTCTATGTAAGCAAGGACACAGGGGGTGAACAGATACTTGGGGAACCCAGCCATCATCATCTTCCCTCTGATAGGTGAGTTCTGACTGCGACCATACTTTCTACTCCCTGTGGTTCTTTACAATAGTGTGCACTTCCTCTTCCTCTTCTTGACGGGCGGGGGGCACAGGACTGCCCTGATGGCTTCGTCGAACACGGTCTTAAGGCCACGCTGCGTCAAAGCTGAGCACTCCAGGTACTTCACTGAGCCTGGTGGGCAGAGCAGAGGGGAAAGGAGAGCACAGAAACATGTCAGCAAACTAACTTGTTTTTGACTGTCTATCCAAAAGACTAAGTAAGACTTTAGTACATACATTAGTATTCAAAGCAAGTGGGGTTTTAACACGTTATAAATAGTACAGCGAATTGACTTAAAATTAAGTGAGTATGGCCAGGTGGAATTTTTTGATAAAGGAAAATGTGTCTCAACATACAATTTTGAATATAAATTGCAGTGCCACAAAATATAACAAACTTATTCTCCAGACATTTGGGAAGCATTCAGTGAAAATACAATTCAAAATGACCACTAATATCACAATTGCAGTATCTGTAACAAAATAATCGCAATGATGTTTTGCATAAATTGTTCAGCATGGTGTTAAATGCATTAACTGAAATTAAAATGTGAAGTAGTACAATATTTAGCAATTAAATGATGCAATACATTTCCATAAACTATGAGTAACTCCAGCGTAGCACAATGTTAAGTTAAGTGCACATGTCACAGTGTAATTAAATAGTCCATCAAAACTAAGATAATAACAATGTAAACTAATTTAGCAACATGTTGCGAAATCTACCACATTTCACTGATTCCAAGGCTTTGAATTGAATCCTTTTTTCTTTTTTTAAGATTTCTTAATCTAAGGATTCAGGATCTCCAGAAACCCTGATACCGCTACAAAAACTGACAGTAAAACTGAATCCTAGCATAAAATCTTAATCTGTAAGAAGATTACCAGAAAACTACCAACTAAAAAGGGTTCTTTTTTAAATATTAGGAGACATTAATATTTTTTCATTCATGTTATTCAAAAATTGTATCTGTATATGTGTGGTGTTACAACTGACTTATTTCTTTAGCCATGGCCAAGCCCTGAGGGTAGATGATGGGGGAGAGTTTCTTCTCCTTCAGCTTCTCGATAGTGTCCTTGTCGTCTCTCAGGTCCAGCTTGGTGCCCACCAGGATGATGGGCGTGTTGGGGCAGTGGTGTCTCACCTCAGGGTACCACTGGCACAGGAGAGAGGAGGATAAAGTCAGATGCGGCAGGATGCAGATGGACAGCATGGCAGACTAAGTGGAATGTGGGTGGGTTGTTAAAGGAATAGATTCCTCTCTCAGTTTCCTGGTTCGTATCCAAATTCAACATGATGTGACCTCTGAGGAACTCAATTCTGCATAGTTCTCAGTCCTGCTTCTACAATGTAGAGCATTTATTCATATTTATTTATTACCCCATGTGATATAAATATCACATTGTTCTCACCTTTGCACGGACGTTTTCAAAGGAGGCTGGACTGACTAGTGAGAAGCAAATCAGGAACACATCCTGCGGAGGGAAAATGCTAAATATTAGTGATATAACATTAGGAAACAGTTACTTAATAGTCTCTAAATGGTCAGACATGAGGGTTCACACAACTGGACAAATCTGGACTTTGTAGGTCAAATACAAACTGACTCCCACACTCAGCTCCCTGTAAGTTCTTTGGCACAGAGGCCAGTTTGTTGGAAGGACAAAGGAGCGCAAACAAGAGCTGCCTTTCACTTCCTCCAGCCGTCCTCCAGACAGTGTATAGGTACCGTGGATACAAGGCTCTACTCTGCTGAGTGCAAAGACTCTGTCTCAAGCGTTACTGGCCAGTGAATGACTCCAAATCAATGTGGGCAAAGTGAAAACAGTGTTCTCGCTAACATTGTCTGGCTGATGCCACTGCGTGTGAATGCACTGATATGTACGTACTGTCTGTGGGTAGGACAGAGGCCTGAGCCTGTCGTAGTCCTCCTGTCCTGCTGTATCCCACAGGCCCAGGTTCACTGGTTTCCCATCAACCATCACATTGGCAGAGTAGTTGTCAAACCTGAAGAGAGGGAGGTGAATGTTAGGTTTTCAAATTCATAAAATATGACTGTCATCTTCCTCATCGCACTGTTGGACTTGCAACATCATCATTTGCCGACCATCTCCATGACACAGCTATTCATGAGCAGTGTGTGTGTGTGTGTGTGTTACTTACACTGTGGGGATGTACTCTCCAGGGAAGGCATTGGTAGTGTAGCTGATGAGCAGGCATGTTTTACCCACAGCCCTGAGATTAGAGAGGAGATATTTTAGCACACAGTAAACTAGTTACTGTAGATTCTTCAGTGAATTAAGGTGACATAAATTGCATTTTATAGTCTACATATGTATGTGTTTAACTCGTCATGCCTGAAAGGTTGACAAGTCAGGCAAGACCAGTTTAAACTGTGCTTCCTGACTCGAAGAGCAGTCATCAATGGGTGGATTTTAGATTTGTAAATGCACTTCAGGAGTGCTTGTTTGTCCAAATAAATCAACCTTACCTAACGGGTACAGGATGTGCATATACAATAAAACATAAGAGGATCAGGCAAAATTTTGCACACAACCAAAGCCTCTAAAATGAGCGAGACTGGCAGGCAAGAAACTGACCTACTACTTTAAATGTGCTGCAGCTGTCCTAGAATGCAGTTTTCTCTGACAGACTGGTACGGGTGTGACCTTTATTTGGGACAATGTCCATAGTTGAGCTATAAAATGGTTAACAGCATAAACTAAATCTAATCAGGTGTAGATCCTGAAGAAAATCTGTCTGCGTACATTAAATACCAGTGAATTTAATACTGTGAATTGTCAAAGATCACTACTTTAGCCTGGAGTTGATGGCAAGATTGGTTAAAAAAATGTACTTGTCCGACCAGAAAGTCAAAAATCAGTATGTATTCAGACATTTAAATAAAGGTTTGAGGTCAGCCAAGTGCAGAGATTTAACATGGCTCATAATCTCTATGAAAACCAATTCATTCGTTTGATCCTGCAAATGCTCTAATACCATTTCTAATAACATTTACATGAAAGTTGGTAGAATTCGTTCATGTTAAATCTAAAAAATGGTGAGACTGCATCAGCACAGCTTGAGCCTGTGTTCAGCCACTTACTTTGATTTAGAAGTTTGTTTTTAAGAAGTGTATTGAGCAAAAATACCAAACATTTGCCGGCTAAAGATGTCATGACCCATTTTATAACATCCCAAAAATGGCTTGTATTCTTTGGCTCATAGAGGATAAATATAGGACAAGTCAACATCTAGTTTTTTAATAAAACACTATCTATATTGCTTACGTGTGAATCCCACACAAGAAAAGATTATACAAATATATGATTTTTAAAATCCTCAAATATAAGTATGGTCAGACGAAATCAATTCACAGGCGAGAAATCCAAAAAGTTTCATTTAGGACGAGCTATCACGTAGCTAGCTTAGCTGTCGACATGGCAGCCTTCGTCATGTCTAATAAACGACTTGCTGTGACCCATCGAGGCAGTCACACCTAACGAGAGCATGTCGATAGATAAATCTGTCTGACCCAGCTGGACCGCCGAGCACAACAACAGCTGTCGCTCAAGTTGGCATGTTATCTGAGGGCTGGTTAGCCGCTAGCCAACTGTTGGTAACTGGGTCAGCGACTACAACTATACGCGTTACCACGGCAGTCAGCGTTACAGTTCGAGGTAAAGATAAAGGGACACTTTAACTCACCCGTCCCCCACCACCACACACTTAATGGCCTGCATCGGACGGCTCTGTCGCTAGCAAACCCCAGTCAACGTTACGGCAGCTCGAGCTCAGTTAGCTTAGCTAGCTAACGGCGGCTATAATAAACCGGTCCGGTGTCGCTAGAAAAGTCCAACGTAACCAAAGTGCGGGGGTCCAAGAGCGCGTTCCGAAAAGTTAAAAAAGAAAAACCTTGACGACACAGAAATTATCCGGCTTGTCTCTTTCGTTCTCGGCAACACCCGGTGAAACTCCAAAGTTGTAATCCAGGCAGGCAACACCCAGGAAAAAAAAAAACTCTGGAGTCAAGAGGGAAAAATACGCCCACAGTTTGGAGGCTGCGGCGCAGAGAGCCCTGCACACATCCGGTCAGAGCGGGGCGCTGAAACACTGCCGCCTACCGGTCACACTGGAACATGACACCTTCACAGAAGAGATTCCTACTTGGGGAAAAAAATGATGGAAAAAAAAATCATATTGTAATCTAGGTCACAGATAATCGATGTTATGAGATCATTGTATAGTTTTTTTAATCTCAAAGTTAGGATTTTTATAACTATAAAGTTCTCATTAAAAGATCTCATTATTACTGGAGTTCTTCTCTAATAATAATAATGATAATAATAAACTTTATTTATATAGCACCTTTAAAAATAGAGCTTAGAAAGTGCTTTGACAATCAAGAAAAAGTGGGATACTCAAAAAGACAATATTACAGAATAAACCTGCAACAGTCAAGCCAAACCCAAGGAAGTTTAGTCTAAGATGAGTTAAAACAAGAAGGCAGAATCAGAAAATGTAAAAACACAAAAAGGAAATATGAGTCATTACAAGTCAAAGGAATACAAGTGATAAAACAGGCAAAAGCACGGAAAAAGAAAGAGTGTAAAAAGTAATAGAATAGAGTCAATAAAGGATGATAAAAAGATGACATCACGTCAAAGGAACAAGGAATAGATAAAAAGATTAGAGGCAGTATACAGAATAAAGAACAAAAATAAATCGATTGAAGATTACAAATAAAAGTAGCGAAGAATGGAAAGAAAAAATACATCAGAAGGGACGAATTGAACAAAAAAATAGAATGAGTGCAGTATAAGGAATGAAGGAAGGAAAATTCAGTTAGAAAAGGATGCTTCATATAAAAGCAATAAAAGTGGGTTATAGTAAGTGATTTTTTATGTCTTAATTATGTATTTTTCTCTTTATTTTTCTCTCTTTTCGTCAAAATGATGACTTTGCATGGGAATATTTTTTTCATCAAGCTTAGTTTTCATCTTATTCTTGACTTTAACTGGCAGAAATGGGCTTCCATTAAAAACTACGACACATCACTTCAAAAATATTTCAAATGCATTCAATCTAACCTTTGACCATCAGCCTATATATATTACTGGTAGATTATTATTACTCTTGCATTTATGTAAAAAGGAGGATTTCACGGTTGTAGCTGTTTGAGGTGGCTTTGATTTTCCACAGTTTTGAATCCGACAGCAACTGAAGATTGTTTTGTAATACATTTTTCATTTATATTCCAGCACTGGTTAATGAAATTGGCACTTATTTGAAGAATGGATGTGTGAAGTGTTAACAACAAATCAACAATCAAGCACTGGTTCTATTGGCTCCATTTAATTACATTTAATTACAAACAAATGTGGCTTTTGGTCATATTGAGCTTTGCCATTTTAAGCTGTGTTAGATATTTATTTAGTAGTCAACTATTTGCACATTGTAGTATCTGAGTACTTCTACCATTGATATACAGCACACAGTTACTTCTTCCTCTCATACGTTATGTAAAAACACAGTTTTGAATGTGAACATAAGGGGGCAGCATTTTACAATTTTACAGTGAATGACACTACCCCCAAACCTTTACAGCCTGCCAGGGGGGGATACATATAAAATGCAAACACCTAACAGACACACACACTCAGCTACTGACAAACCCTTTCCTCCCAGCTATGCTTAAAGTAACCATCATCTTTGTAATGATTTTATATCTCAATCGATTAATCACTGGCTCCATGGCAACCAGGCAGTCTAGCGTCAACTCTGCTCATAGACACACACACACACACACACACGCACACACACACACACATGCACTCAGTGGAGATGCACACATTAGTAACCTTGATGCTGGATTATGTTATTGGGGGATTTTCCCATCAAACAACACATTAATAGGATAAACGTCAACATTAAGTGGGGGGAGTAAAAAGCAGGGGAGAGAGATTAATGAAGGATAAACGGGCCTGTCGCTGCACATCAGGGAGGCTGTAAAACACGGCGGAGTCTCGCTGTGGGACACCAGGATGTCAAACTGGGAAAAGATATTAAGAAGAAAAATCTGCTCTGAGGCAGTTTTCATATATCTCGTAAAGGGAAAAATCTGAATTTGATACATCTTGGATACGTTTTAGAGACACTGGAATTTTCAAATACAATGTACACAATAGACTGCTAATAGCATTTATCAGCACTTGATCCACTATAGTTACCCAACATATCGCTGGCGGTTAGGATCACATTTTGTCTGGTTCTTCTTTATATCGCAGCATGTCTGTGTTTGGCATTTGCTGTCTTTATATTCCAGCTTTCAGCACTAGACTCTGGCTAGCTGTTTACCCTTGTTTCCAGTCCCTATGTTAAGCTAAGCTAACGGTTGGTCATTGGTTTTAGGTTCATTTTGATCTACGTCATCATGGCACACATTCGCATAATGTATTCCAGCAGCATGTTTGGCACTTAAGACTTAATTTAGCACAGCTGCTCTGTTGCTGTAACCAGTGCTGGGTCAGGCATGTGTGAGCTGACCAATCAGAGCTGACTGGGTATTTAGGATGGAGGACCTTAAAGTGACAGGAGCTAAATCCGTGCGTTTCAGGCAGAGGGGAAATACAGAGCTGCCAGCACTGGACAGAATGAGAAAACCGATGTATTTTTTGAGCATCAAATTATGTAAACCTATTCTGCTGTTAATCCAAAATGAAATTATGAATCTGAAAATGAGCATAATGTGTCTCCTTGAAGAATACAGTTGTGGCTTTCTTTATGTTCTTTCTTGTAAAGAACTGTTGTGCCTTTAATACCCTTAATTTGAAGAGAAATGTCGGAGCTCTGTCAGCTCTGTGTTTCGAAAGATGGATCGGTGCGAGAGCTGCACATCAGAATTGGAGGGAAAGAGGTTTTAACGAGCCAGAAGACTATTAAAGAAAACTTTGCTGGTAACAGTTTGCTGTGTGCTGTCACACTCAGCTCTGCTCCTGCTCTCCTGTCGCCCTCAGACCATATGCATCTCCCTTTTCAAACTGCAGTTCAGAGTCATTTCATCGGATCATTATGCTCAACCATTAGCTCTCTAAATAATCACCAAGATTTAATGACCCCTGTCATGGTGCTCGCATTTGCATAGGAGTCAGATTGACAGTCTGCAGGCAATCAGCGCTTAAATGCCAGAATGTGCTCCGTAATGGTAGCAGCGCGGGACTTCTGCAATCACGTAACGTCGAGAGAGTCAACATTTTTAAATGGAGTGAAAGCTAAAGGGTGAGAGTATTCACAGGCTATTCCCTGGATTTCTTCACTTCAGCCGAACAGAGTTCATAAAGCAGATGGCTGAACCCAGCTGAGGCGTTGGCATTTGTGCTGCTGCTATCTCCAGTTCCCATATGATCAATATAGGCCTATACGCCGCCGTAATAAGATCCTGTAGATAACTAGCGATGCTATGAGTCATTCAGCGCGCAGGACCGCGGCATCTGACGGTTTTTCAGAGAAGTCATCTGCCGAAGCAAGTCTGCTTAGGGCACAGCAAATGTGCATATCTGATCTGATAACAGAGTTTCATAACAGTGTTTTTTTTTAATGTCACAACTGCGCTGAAAAATAACATTTTGCCATCCGTTGAGGTGAAACAAGCACAGGACGTTTATACAGGAGGCTGCCGTCATTGCATTACATCGAGTTACATTTCCGCAGTTGCATTTGTAACGGGATTTTCTGAATTAACTTAGTAATTTCGAGGCAACCCCCAATGTTTTCCTGAACCTAACCAAATAGTTTGAGGGGCCTCATAAAACTGTGACCATACAACAAAGGTCGCTGATGTGCTGCAACAGTCTTGTTGTTTTTGGGAACCGTGATGTATGTTATTTGGGGATTTGCTTGCAATCAACCGTTTCAGTCCGTTATGTGTAAGCATGTGTTGGTTGTTCTGATTCACAGACCCCTCACAGCAGAAGTTACATATTGTGCCTTTAATTCCTTTTGAAAGCTGTAACCTGCCTATAGATGCTCATTGGATTGCACGTTGAGCTGAAAGCATGAGTCGTTCAGTTCAGGCAAGTTCCAGGCAGCTCCATACAGTTTGTTTATTAGCCAGTGGCAGCGGACGCTCAGCTTCCTATCTATAAAGCACTGTTTTGAAGTCCTTGCGCTGCGCTTACAGTGACATTCAGCATACGCACAGTTTTAGTCATCAGGATGAGAGGGGACTTCTGTGTTTAGTGTCCGGTCCCATCTTTTTTTTTTTTGCCTGATGACAATCTTATAATCAGCCGTGACTCAGTTTTGCGATCAGAGCTGTTAGATGAGTCACATGCTGCTGTGATGTGGAAGCGAGGGGAAGTTTCCAGCATTTTGCCCCTTCAAGTTGGGGAGATGTCCCAATCTTTGCGATTTCCTTTGTCCTCCCACTTTCTCCGTGTTTCCCTTTTCTCCGATTTCTCTTCCGTTCTTCGCCCAGCCATTGTGAGAAAGGAAGTGTGGTCACATTACTTTGTGTGTTTGCATTAGCAGGAATGTGTGTGGGACTATGGCGGACGGTTTTCCACAGGAATCAGGGAATTCCTCAGAAACGCAGCACACATGAGCATCTCCCGAGTCCCAGCTTATTCTGGGCTATAATTTTCAAAAGAACACTGAATTACTAGCAGCGTACCTCAGTGACAGAGGGGAGGTTGATGAATCAAGTGCAGCTGACTCAGCCTAATTGCTAAGCGCAGTCAAGACGAATGCAGTGCGTCATTTTATTGCTTCGACTTGTACCAATATTTCACTACCTGCCGAAACAGACATATTAGAGGAATGAGTAGAAATTGAATAATCGGCCCGTCTCAATCAAAATAAATCTGATTATTTTAATACAGAAGAGTTAAGCTCTGAAGCTCCACGGCTCAACATTTACCTCATTATAACAACACGGGTCACGAAGCAGGGTGCTCGCTTACAACGCTGCTCTGCAACTGCAGCCAAGAGATGCACTGGGTGAATCCACTTCTTCCTTTCCTAATCTCCCTTTCCTTGATGAGTGCAACAAGAGTTCAGACCACGACATCTTTGGATGAGCTTGTTTCCACCGAAGAGGTGCTGTGCAGAAATTGTCCACACAGATAATAGCCTCTATGTGCATTTAAGGGGTTAAGTGTGTTTCTCTGCCAGAGAGCATGCACCTCTGTGTCTCCGTGTGCTAGTTTTTGTTCTGTCTTTGAGATTCCAGTTTTGATGAATTGTTGGAGTTTACGTTTTCAGTGTACCTGCTCTCCCTCAGGGTCTGTGGTCTGAGACATTTCCTGGAAAACCTCTCATTAACCACCAGAGAGTAGAACTTGTTGCACACTCGGGCCTTGGGGTATAATGTTGAGCGATAACAGCTGAATGTTTTTCCTGGTAGGAGATAAAGTGAGACTCTAGATAGCTACATGTGTCATCTCTGTAACGCGCCCTGTTCTATGGAAATGAACAGAATGGAGAGTGTTAATTATACAAAATGATAGTGTAATGCCGCTGGAATCATGTGGTATCTGTGTTGCTCCTCATGGTCCCATTTCATTGTTCACCTGACTTATGTGTGTGTCACATCATGAATATAATACAGACACTCCAAAGAAAATGTGTTGTATTTTATTCCTTAGGGCATTCAAACAATATGTTAATAGCTGTTTGAAGGTTTAAGTTATAACTATTAAGTGATGTTGTCCTTTGAGACTTGTTGCTGCACAAGTACATTTCTTAAAAAGCACTAAAATAGTCCTTTACAAGAGTTGTTATAAGGATTAAAGATAATAAAGTACTTTTCTGACTAATTTAGAGCACTGTACATGGAAAGCAATTGAAGGTTACAACCTGATACCGTACGACTACTTGCGAGAAAAGAACTGATATGCCACACTTGAATGAATGAATGAATGAATGAATGGATAAAAAGTTTCAGATTGTCAACCAGAAAGTTTGTGTCATCTGTCGTGTTTCTGCACACATGAAGTCAAAGTCTGTAAGTCTTGTCCCGAAATGTATATATATTTTTTTGTGTTATCATCACAGGGGACGTTCACGTGAATTTTCCCTGCCAGGAGCAAATTTTTCCAATTACTCTGACACCACATGAATTTACTATACATCTTCACATTCTCAGAAATTACACTGTGGCTGCATTGCATACTGGTCCACGGAGGCTTCTGACGCTGGAGGAGCACACTGAATATGTGCGTGAATATTGGCCACTTTGGTGACTTGCGGGGAAACAGCAACCATACCGACTAAAAAGCAAGTTCAAAGTACATCGCGTGTCTGTTTCTTGTAAACTCAAGCAAGTTTCTGAACAGAATGCCCCAATGCAAATGAGTAAAACCATATCTTAGCCTTATTATCCACTTAGCTGAGCACATATCATCACAGTTCATGTGTCAGCCTTACCCTTACTCTCTCATGCATACATGCACAGTGTATATGTGCTGTAATCAGTGTGCAGTACATGCCGATGGTTGTCTATGACCATTTACTGGAGCTTGAGGTCCTTCCATCCACTCCCTGGCCTTGCACATGAGATGTTTGAGTGTGGCTGACATATGCTGCCTTGTAGGAACCCGCTTCCAGTGAAATATGAAGCGCATCCATGCAACAT
>CAEMYA010000140.1:2686670-2696913 GCA_903131615.1 Diplodus sargus | reverse complement strand
TTAGCAGGGGCGGGGCTTGATGACGTCGCCGCGGTTGCAGTGTAGCTAATGTGAATGCAGACGGAGCAGCTGAGGATGGAGCAGGAGGGAGAAGCGCAGCGGTCAGTCTCTCACATCGCGGTTAGACACCTCTGAAATATCCCCTCCTTCATTTTTTAAGGGACCTCCGTTTAATCTACACCCAGACGTCTTTTTCCCTTTCTTTTGTTTTTTCTCCATTCATTTCACCGCTGACATCTTCACCCATCTCTCTGTCACACACCGGCTTCGACTGACTGTCAGCGGGAGGGGAAAAAAAGCAAACACAATCACGCTGAGAATCAGTCAGGGAAAGAAGAGACACATTTCCGGGAGGTTTCATTCGCTCACGTCTTGTGCGGGGCTGCCCTGCCACTGCTTCGGTCGATATGGATGAAGACAATCACGGTAAGGCTTGTTTTTCCCTTCTCCCCACATTGGTTTCCTCTCTCAGCCCGTGTGCAGGGGGATGTATGGATGAATGTGTGTGTCTGAGTCAGAGGGGGACACGGAGGTATTCCAGAACACCAGGATGTTGTGTGTAGTTTTTCTTTTATTTGCATTTATTTATTTATTTGCAGACCTAAATAGAAAAAAAACACAATCAGAGTGGGTTGTCATGATTTAAAAACCTGACATTAAAAGGAGCAATTCTGAGGAGAAAAAACAACAACAAAAAAAACAGCGCGACTTGGTGAGAAAGAGTCTGTCTGTTCCTGCACAGAAACATGTTTTGAGACGCCGAAGTCACGGTGTACAAAAAAAAACAAGCCTGCAGATTTATCATGCATGCACCTTTCTGTCCGTCTGTCTGATGCCTTTGATGTCTTTGAAGTTGCTCTGGGTATCTCTGTGCCTGTTGGGAGCCTGTAAACTGGTGGAAATTGATAAGATATCTGGCTGGCAGCCTTCCATGTGGAGGACAGACTTATGGCAGGATCTACATCCTGCAACAGAAATATATCGAATAAAGAAAAAAAAAAGGTCCCTTAAGGCGCACTCTGTAGTTTCCAGTTTCGGACTTGTTATGATCTGGACAAACTAAATAAACAAACTCTCTTTGTTTTCATGACCGAAAAAACAAACTGACCTGAAAGGACAACGCAATTCCATACTCTTTTGCTTTGTTTATGTGTGGCGGACCCTGCCACCTTTCTAGCTTCAAACAGTGTTGACCTTATTTTCCTCTGAGAACAGCTTGTTTCCTCAGTTATGGACAAAGGTGGGTTTGTATTATTGCCTCATTAATATTGTAAATATAAAAAATGATGAGTTTAAAGTTCTACATAGTGCTCCTTTAACCCACTATAAATTATGACAAGGTCATGTGCTTCTTATAAATGCTGCAAATTGTGCAAAATATAGTAATGTGCAATGATACGCTTTATTATAGTTTAAGCAAAATACCAACTAAGAAAGGAAAGAAGGAGGAAGTGCCTTTAATAATAATATGGTAGTAAATTATTGACTTGCATACAGAAGCTCACTAACTATAGTATATAACAAAGTCACATTGGGGTATAATTACTTAATAGTAAATAGAAGGTAACAAACTGAAGTGAGAGTACTTGATGCCACAGACGCGACTGTGTGATTTACTGATAAAGCTGCATGAAGTGAACCCGTGCAGCTGCATGTCCAGCCCGGATTACTCTCCCTCCTCATGGTGGCAGCCGCCGCAGCTCCGGGTCTCAGATCAGTTATTTTATGATAGTGCCAAAACACACACGCAGTACGCTTCTGAGCAGATAATCCAAACCGCCTTGTGGGCTGAAGGCCTTCAAGCCAGTGTCGTGTAAACAAATGGCTATAGTCAGATAAGAGTTTGTCAGTTAAACTGTGAGCGATTAGCCAAGCCAGGAGAGAGAGACCCTCATCTGGACATTCCCCCCCCCTCCACATATATTCATGTCTGAATGTGAACCAGGACACTTTGCCCTGAATATGAATGGAAGTGGGAATGAGCAAGTTTGACCTATTTCAGTGATCTTAATTTACACTTGTGTGTACAGAGGCTATGGTGTAGGAGCAGAGCCTGCTCCTTAAGTAGGCACAACCTTCACTAATCATACTCTTCATTAGGGACAGAGCGATTATTGGCCTGGCTGGTATTTAGCATTTTTCAGATTATCTGTATTGCTGCTTTTTTTTGTGTCTGATTGTCTATAGAATAAGTCTATTAAAAATCAAAGAAATGTGGTGGAAATTACATATGAAGAAGCAAGAAATGGAAATACTTGAGTAAAATGTTATAGTATAGTACTCAAGTGAACTGTAGTTAGTTATATTTTATCACTGGCTATTCTATGATTTTATTTTTTACTGCAAATGTATATTGGTTCCAAATATTCATTTTTGGTCTTACTGATCACTAAAAATCGGTATCAGTCCTGAAAAAAACTCAAATCTCTCAAGGATCTCGACTCTTCCTTCCCTTACATTGATATACACATATTCATGGTCCCCAGAGGATGAGCCCTGAGGCTTTTGACGAGAGCCTGACATTTCCTCTCCTACCTTCTTGGGCAGAACTTGCAAACTGGAGATGTCCAAGTCAACAGATTACCTTGAAATTGACTGAACATATTCATGATCCCAGGAGGAAGAACCCCTCTGATAGTGGACACTTCATCAGAAGTCAACTTTGCGTGAACAATACCTCACTTTTATTTTGTTGCGTTTTTTTAGGTCTGTGTGATTGGACGATTGAAAAACATCTTTTTTTTCATTATGTGGTCGCAAATCACACTCTTTATGGCAAAAATTGTCATTATTTGGATGTTGCTGCCCGACCACCCATGTGAAAACAAGGAGCATCTTCCTAAAATTGCTTCATTCAGATTCAAATTCAAAATGTATAAAGAAATATGTTGTTTTTTTTTATAAGTGATATAAACTATTAATTGAATTCACAAATAATTTGTGCTATATTGTGATATATGTTGTTATCCGGAAGGGAGACTTCGGATTTATCCACAGCCCAATTGTGTGTCACCGTGGTCTGGTTTTTGACTGTCTTTGTAACTCAAACCATGTGGACTCACTGCAGCCACAAGTGTCACCTCAAAAATGAGATAATCACATGTTCCACCATATGCGAGGCCAGTCCAAGAGATACCGGTCTCTGAATCATATGACAGTATGTCAGCGAGCAGCAGAGGCATGCTGTCTGCGATGTGATCAGACTGGAAACGCACAACGCAGGCTCCGAGATATACATGCAGCACTGTGCACCAAAATAACTTACCATAAATGTTAAAGCAATTAAGAGTGCTTGTTCGCTTGCTGACACTGTTGCCGCCTCGCATGCGCCACTTAACATTGCTGGCGCGCACACCTCGATACGCTGGTGTCACACACAGGCACTCGGTGCTAAATTTGACACTTACACCTTCATCAAAAGTCTTCTTTCGAGTGGATTGTGTCAAGTCAGTTTCAGGAGTCAAATTCTCCTGTTACATTTTCACTTGTATTGTTTAAGTTGATCACATAATGGTTTAAATAAAGCACCTTTATTATTTGGATCACGTATCTTAAGACAAAAAAGCTGATTAGGTAGTTTACATGTTATTTCTATGTGTCCGATATATTTATAATCAAAATTAAGGTAAGTATAAGAACATTCAAGATCTGACTCAGTATCTGCAGACTGTAAAGGGACGAGGAAGAAAACATCTTGATTAGGACATCAACAATCACAGGAATATAGACCAAACCATTTCTTGGGACCTTTCATCGCAGTGGCCGTGAATCCGTCCAATGACAAGCTGCGCTTCATATCTCTGGGATGTTCTTTTGCATTCCAACGAACGCATTACCCACGTTATCCTCATGCATTAGCACATTAGGACCAACGCTCTCACGCCTGCATGTGCAGCACGCATGCAAACTGTACAACATACATTCAAAGTTGGGGCTATAATTTGTTCTGCACCAGCGAACGAGTCTGAGAACAACAGAGCCAACAGATGTCATGATACACTTAAGGATTAATAGATGGTGTATGAACGGTTAAGTCTCCCACGAGCCACCTCTCACTGAGCTGAAACAGTATGAGAGGAGCTGCATTATGGCGATCAGAGTTATTGATTACTCAGGGCCCCAAACTGAGGAAGGAGCAGTGCAATACAGCTGCTGCAAACTCTAGATTTTGTCAACAACTACCTGTAATGTTAAAGAGAGAGCGTTTAGTGTTGGATAAAAGGCAATTCTGCACTTCCTCTTAGCCTTAAGGAGCATCTCAGCATGTTTAAACTCATTGTTTTGCTTTTACGGTCCACATTGTCACTGTTTTGGTTCACCGCTTTCATGAAAGATGTCTCCTGATGTAGCAGGCAGCTATTTGCAGCGAAAAAGATGATTTATCTTATGTCTAGCGTGTGACCATAATGGTGCATTTAGCAGCGAGAGAGCCCCATTCCTCTGTCAGGAGGTGGTCGCGCTTCAAATAGCATTGCCGCGTTCCCTCTGAACAACGGAAGAAGCTGGAGACTTGTTTTAAAATGACAAAAGAAAACCTTAAATGGCTCCATACATCTTGTCTGGCTTAATCCAAGTCTCCAGGAGCCGTGAGATCCCAAATTGAAAAATATGCAAGGTCGAGCTTGTTCACCCATTTCAGGTGCTTTTAGCTAAGTAGCTAAAGTAAAGATTTCAGCTAAATAAGGGTATCACAGAGCTAAAAGGAGACTGAATATTGGGCTTAATTTCTCAAACGGATGCTAATGTGGCCGCGTGTCTACTGGATGTGTAACTAAGCCACCATTTGCTAACATTGTTGGCAGCTTTGTAAGGTGGAAGTATGTCAGTGTTGTTTTTACAGTTCGTTGTGCTGCCACCTAGTGACCAAAAAATATAACAATGCAGGTTTATGCAGACTCTTTCAGTGTTTTTTGTTTTTTTAAAGTATCTTTTTTGGCCTTTATTGATAGTACAGGTCAAGATATGACAGGAAACAGGATGAGAGAGAGGGAGAGTGACATGCAGCAAAAGGTTCCAGGCTGGGGCTCGAACCCGGGGGCCACTGCAGCGAGGACAAAGCCTCTGTACATGGGACACCTGCTCTACCAGATGCTTTTTAGAAGCGAGCTCATTGTGCAGACGTAGAGAAGTCCTGTCCAGGTAAATACAGAATAGGTTTGAGGCACGTCGGATCACTTCAGCAAGGTACATCATTTCCTGGAATAATGGTGATGTAGGAACAAGGGGAGGCTGACCCGCGCATATTTCTCGGCTAAACTTAGCTCCACGTTGAATCAAACTACTTGTGGGTCTCATTTATAGCCTGGGATTCATTAGTGCATGTTTACTGCGCTCGCTAAACAGAGTTGGCGCTTCTCCGCTCCGTTTACACTCCACGGAGCAGACAGGGCCTGGCCTCAAAATGGATGAAAATGAGCAACAGGCTTGACAAAAAAATCTTAAGTGTTTTCGTTAGTCATGAGTCTGTTTTTAGCATCATTGTATAGCTGGATGGAGAAGTGGAAAGAACACAGAAGCAGAAATTGGCTGGGGAGCAGCTCACAGAACGGCTGGATGGAGGCCATGAATTTTAACACTTGGCCTCCTTGTATTTTCTCTTCTTTATAGCAAATTTGTGATGCTTCAGTCGGGGGATTAATATAGGCTGAGTAAACGGCTGTTTTGGGAGGTGGGGGTATTAAAGCGCTGGAATTAATAGAATTCACCTTTTAAAAATTCCTTCCGCCTGAATAAAAAACCTCTGTGACGACTCAGGCTCCCAAGCAAAAACATGTCTTGTGCTTGACGCCACAAAAAGTGCCAAAATGTTTGTTTATGGGGTCCTGCGAGGTTTCCTCGTCCATATTTCCTGTGTAAGTGCCGTCTGTGATAACCCCACCGCGTCAGTCAGCGCTCCTCTTTCTGTCTGAGTGTGGGAAAAGTTGAATGGGAAAGTCTTTTTCCTTCAATTCTTCTACTCCCTTTGGACTGAATGTGTGAGTGTGTGCTAAAATAACAAATCGCATCCGACTGAGGCACGACTGTTTTGTCTTCAGCGTCCTATTAATGGTGCACACACAGCAGAAATGCACACCTTGGCTCTCTGATTGGTTTTCGAATATCTCCCTTACAAAGAAAACCGGTGCCTTTCTTCCCCCTGCCTTTTTTGCAATCATCTCCTCAAACTTAATGGACATCTGACTGTTTGCAGTTATTTCATATCACATTTACCCCAGCAGGCATGAAACCTAAGCTAAGGTGGCTTTTGGAAAAACCTGAACCAACACACTGTGTGTGTGTGATTTCTTGGCGTCTTGTACTGTAGTTCTGAGGGGGATTAGCTGGTAAGACGGGGAAGTTGGTGTGATTAGGGTACGCTCTTTGTTGTGGCTCTAGGGTGAGTGTGTGGGAGGACATCAGACAGTCACTTGAGGCGACTGTGGCTGCTCTCTAGCTATACTTCGTCCTGGGAGACTGGCGGGCTTATTGTAAGTGGTTGGTGCTGAATGGCGAGACGGCAGAGCTCAGACAGCGGTCTCTTTTTGCATCTGTAGACAGGCTGCAGGTCTGCGGAATCAACCAAAAACGATTGCTCTACCAGTTTGATTTGACCATTTTGATTTGATTTTGAGTAATTTTATTAAAGCAACAAAAATGCTGAAACCAATAGTCCCGTCCTCTCAAGTGTGAATATTTCCTGGCTTTATTGTGGATCAATCACATCCATAATGAATTGCGTCCCATCAGTCACCTTCAAAAATGAAAGGCAGAGGTGTCACAGAAACTTTCAGTAAACTTCTTTCCATGTGTAATGAAATAGGTATGAAGTTCTGTGTTTCGGTGATATTTGCTTTTACAACATTTTCCAGCATTTTCCCTCCAAAATTAACTTTGTCCTAAAGCTGGGGAAAAGGAAAGAATGTGGTTTGAAAAACAGACTGTAGATTTTTTTTGTGAGTTCAATAAAAAAAGAAGCCAAAAATCAGCTCCACACTTGGCCAGACATCACTAGTTAATAAAATAGTTAGACAGTTTGGGAAATATGGCTATTCATTTTATTACAGAGAATTTTAAACAGGAAGATTGATGTCTATGTGCTAAACTGCTAGCCTGGCTCTGTCCAAAGGTAACGAAACGTAGATTTTATCACCTTTTGACAGACATTTCCCCTCTTTTGTAGTCTCTGCCCAAAGCTAACCTTACAGCAGCTAGCATAAGCTTCAGGGTATTTTCATCAAACATTTGGCAAAAAAGAAAGATAGTGTGTTTCCCAAATTGAAGATTATTTTTATGTCTGTATACACCAAAAATGAAACTACAAGCTGATGCCTGTTAGTTTCTGTAAGCATATAGACTGGAAAATGGCGAAACCGCTGGCGGGCATTGTCCAAAAGTAACAAAAAGCTAGCTAAAGCTTGTTGATGAGGACTTTTTAAGTCGCATGTTAAATTCATACAAAAAAATTCCAACATTTTGGAGTTTTAAGGTAGATCGTGTTGCAAACTGTCGGACTAGGAGGAGAGACGTTTCCGCCTCTTTCCCGTCTCTGTGCTAAGCTAAGTTTGCCAGCAGCTAGCGTTAGCTTCAGCTCGGTGTAGAATGGTATCAACCTTTCCATCTAACATTTGGCCAAAAAAAAGCAAAAAAGTGTATTTTTCAAACTCTAAAAATATTCTTTTAATATAATAGTAGACCATTACCAATAATACTAAATATATATGGTGTAAAATCCTGCTTGAATACCTTTTGATGCATTACTTTAACTTTGCAGCCGGCAGAATTTCTCCAATATAAACACATAGCTGGACTGAATTCACCACATCCAAATTTCCTGCAACACTCCGGTAGCCTGAAACTATAATGTCTGCAACGGTTTAGACAAAACGTGTCTCTTATGTGTGTCTGCACCGATGCCAAAAAATGTGCTAAAATGTACTCTTTACAATCTCATTGGTTGACCTCGGCAGGCTGGCGATGTTGTTGAAAGGCTTAAGGGGAGATTTGGAAAGAACAGAAATTCATTTTGACTGCCAAGATTATGGGTTTTGTGGCGCAACATTAGAAGATTAAACATACACTGCATTACACCGCATGCAACAAGACAAATACACAAACGCAGACAGTGCTGGCACGCGCGATGTGCAGGGATTGAGCGGGAGCTTGTAACAAACTGCACTATTTAAGTGCTGAAAGAGAAGACTACATATGGACCTGATTAGAGGAGAGACTGGGGAGGCTTCCTGACATGTTCCCATCACCATGGTAGTGTGTGTGTGGGAGACAAGACATCGGAGCAGTTTCAGTCGGGCAACGTTTCTGCTGTTGTGAATAGAGGTACTCTTTGCCTGGAATTATTGCTCGGAGCTGTCGAGAGGGGAAGCCCTTTAAGTGCGAGACGGAGAGCAGATGGGAGACAAAGGGAACGGCATATTAAATGAGCTGGAGTCGGGGAGGAACACAGACTGACATTAAGGGCGGCAGAGATGTACTGTGTTTCGAGTAATCCACTCCTAATTTCAGTGGAAGGAGGGTTAAGAGAAAACAGGGGCCAGCTGACCATACAGACAAGGATTGGGGGGGGGGGGGGGGGAGTAGGAGGAGGGTGTTCAGAGAGGGTAGACGTGTGTTTCTTGGCTTCTGGCTCAACAGAAATGGAGAACCACACCAACGCCCAGCTCGCACTCACCTTCATAACACGTCCTGGCACTTTTTCGTTTCATTTCCTGCTCCTTTTTTTCTGCGATCAAGCGAATATTTTGCCTTCTGTCGAGGACAAGGCTGCTTTGAATGGCAAGTCTTTGATCCAGCAGGCAGCCATGGGACATTATGATGTTTAACAAGATCCATCTCGAACCGTAGAGAGCGTAGAGCACATAGTACCATGAGTGAACCTATTATCTAAACTTAGTGGGTGGTTTTCTGTTGTTGTGATCAAAGTTAGCTGCGGTCTCGTTGTGAGTGGGATCAGGGTGGTCCGCCAAAGTCGGGTGTTTTTGCAGGCAGGCTAACAACCGTCAGAGGGACGTCCTTGTACCTCCGAGCAGCCGGGAGGCCGACGCAGAGCAGCACACTGAAAGGCTGAAATGAATGCCAGTCGTCCGGGTTGATGCTCTTCCAGTCAGCGTCATCGGTGATGCAAAAACGTATTTCCCCACGTTCGCTGTTGTGTGGGGAAGGAAAAGCGGCCAGTACAGATTTCAAAATTGCTCCTGAGCTTGATATCTATCACAATAATGGGGGTGAGTGTCTGTATCAGATAGAGCGTTACATTCATTCTGCTCCCTGTCAATCACCTGACACCCGCAGGAAGCAGCCGCCGTGCCTGTCAGGAAATAATCCCTCAAGTATATGTCGCCTTTCAAAATCTAGTGTCACATCCAAGTCTTCAGTCATTGTTTGTTGGGACCGAGATTCAGAGGCAGGTTTGACATGGTGGAGCTTCCATTTTGGGCCAGGAAAGGGTAGAACACACTGAGAGTCTACAGCCATGCTAGCAGCCATGTGAGTTTGTACTCAGGGGACAAGGGTGCTTTGAGCTGAGTGCTCAAAAACAGCTCACAATGACGATGCTTGCTGATGTTCAGCCAGTATGACGTTTACATTGATATTGTTATTTTCAAACAAGGACGACACAGTTTGTCTCACAGTTTCACCGGTTATTGAACACTGCAAAAAAACACATTATAAGACAGCAGAATAAGCAACCATCTTGGAATAACTTTAATATTCCCAATCTGTAGCACTCTTTGGATACTGTACTCAATATATCAGGAGGCTTTTCCTTTTCTCCTTTGTTGTCTAGATTCCAGAGTGACTGGAAGTCTATAACCCCTTTCACACTACAAAGCCACCGGGTACAATCAACATTCATTGCTGGGTCAAATGCCTCAGCACAGGTGTTTACCCAGCTCCGACTGGCAGTGACGGAACATGACACCAAGATGGACACGCTAATTTGAGCTGCTTTTCTGGCACAAGGCCCTTAAGTGCATTGAAGTCCAGAACGTTGGCGCATAAACCTCTGTCAAAGTGCATCTTTCTGTCTCTTGAGATTGAAAAAAAAAGACTGCAGTAAAAGATATTAAGTAGCAACCATTGTAACATTGTCGCCGGCCTCCACGCTGCTTTCTATTGTCAATTATCGTGACATTGAATGTGAAAGACCAGAACAAAACAACAGAAAGGCAAACTCATTCACAGACTATGGGAGAGGAGTCACTGGCATATAAAAGTACATATACATGCCAATTTTGGTGTGAAAGTG
>CAEMYA010000140.1:2661723-2682364 GCA_903131615.1 Diplodus sargus | reverse complement strand
AAAAAAAAAAAAAGTCTAGAAAACATTAAAGAATTGTTTGAAACAGCCTTGAAACTTTTTTTATTATGAGCACTAGCTGGCTTTGGAGCTACAGTCACAGTTGTGTTGCATAAGTGCTGTGAGGTTCCCCGAGGTAAGGAACGCTAATTAAGATCTTTATTTTCACACTTTCTTACATTGTGCTTTTACATGGCCCACGAGGGAAATCCCTCAGCTGTTGCTGCTGCTGTTTACCTGACATTCATCTAGGCGCTTCAGGATCAAACAACTAGGTTAGGAAGCGCTTTTGTTAATGTGAACACCATCTATAACAATACTTGGCTTCCCTGAACGCAACTCTTTTACAGCTGTTTATTAAATTAAAAGCGGGCTGAATGCTTCCTTTTGGAGCCCAGTGACCTTGTTGTACTGTAATTGGCACTGCTTCCCACCTGCAAGGGAAAATAACAAGTGATATATATATATATGTGTGTGTGTGTGTGTGTGTATAGCTCCTTTAGCAACGTGTAGGCACAAAGCTGCTGTGATATTAGATGTGCCGTTTTCCTGTTGAGAGATTTGCGTTTTCTGGCTATTAAACTGGCTTAATGAAGCAGGATTGCGCAGGCTCCCTGCACTGCAGAGGGATGAGGAAAATTGAGAAACGAAGGGTGCGTGGGAGAGAATGGAGCAGAGAGAGCGAGGGGAGTGGGATAAAAGATTGAAAAACAAGATTGCTCCAGAAAGACAAGAGCAAAGAACTGAAGTCCCCCCGCCCCCCCACGCTCATTTTAGCCCGGAGCTCTGAAACCTTCTCGGCCTGTGGATCAGGGTCATAGGCCGTGTTAAATTACCAAATTCACTTTTAATGAAAGAAAACGTAATCTGGATTGGTTTTATTAATAGAATTTCCCCCCCGAGCCAAGTGGAGTATGAGGGAAGGAGGGGGCGAAGCACTTTCAAGTGGAATAATTAAAACCCTCCGCCCTCGCTCTTTCTCTAGTTAATTAAGACGAACGTGCAGGCTCTTGATATGTGTTGCTCCAGCGGAACAGGGTGAAACAGTCAAACCCAGAAGCAGCAGTGCTTTCACTCGACTTTACAAGGGGGAGGATGACTCGTTTTCCATTTTACATCTCTGGTTGTGAACTCCATGAGATTGGACAACATTGGATTGAGGGCTCCCTTTGTTTTTCTCTCGTCCGCAGCCAGCTGAGTGGGTATGCTGATGTGATCTGTGTACAAACAGGAGTTAATGTGCGCTGTGTTTTCTCCATCACGTGTTTCAGTTCCTGAGGATCTGTCCCTGGAGGAGAGGGATGAGCTGTCAAACATCCGACGCAGGAAGAGAGAGCTGCTCGATGATATTGAGGTGTGTGTTCGACCAAATGAGCATCTGATGGTAGTCCTGCTTTTTTCTGCACCCCATTGATAGCAGAAAAAATAATTCAAAAAAGGTTTAAGAAATATTTCTGAATACAGTGTATTCTTTTCATAATGTCTGTTTAAGTTTAGCCATCATTTTGTCTTTGCCTATCTATCTTGACTGTAGCGCCATTTGCATGCTGTCATCAATGCAAATTGAACTGAAGAACATCTTTGCACACCCAATTGGCTCCAAAAAAAAAAGGGATGAAGTTTCCATTTGGTGCGATGCGTTTGCTGTCCTTTTCATGCCGTACATCATATTTCCTGTTTTAACCGACTGTGACATGTTTCGCACTTTCTTCTCAGAGGTTGAAGTTTGAGATAGCCGAAGTCATGACGGAGATCGAGCAGCTGACGTGTGTTGGAGAGAGGTGAGTCACAGAGGCCAAGATGCAGATGTAGTTGGTGCATATGGTGTTGAAAAAAACTACATACATTGTACCACCTGAGCAATCTGTTGCGGTTATCACAGATTTATATGAGAGATTTGTGAACATTATGCTCGAATTTAGGCAGACCTGTTGTGTTGTACTGGATTAGAGAGTACAGGTGTAGTTTATGAAGAGGCAACTGAACGTACATCATGATTCAGTAACAGGCTGTCTGTCTGTATATTCAGGTTAATTTTATATTTTCATACAGTAGCTCAGTGATATT
Organism: Diplodus sargus; assembly: GCA_903131615.1. NCBI lineage: Eukaryota > Metazoa > Chordata > Actinopteri > Spariformes > Sparidae > Diplodus > Diplodus sargus. The sequence continues at coordinate 2,680,300 of CAEMYA010000140.1, read as the reverse complement.
GTAAGTAATCATTAAAAGACTATAGTTTCTGCGTGATACTTCACAGTGTCAGTAATGGCAAAAAAATGAATGAAATGTATTCATGGGAAATACTGAACCCTAATAACAACATCAAAGATACTGAATCATTTTGGTTTCACACCCTGATAAACATCATGCATGTGATCACTCCTGGATAAGATTATAAGATTGTTCACATTACTGAAGACAAGCAATCACTCTTTGAAAATATTTGGCGGCTTTTTTTTTATAAAATATATCGAGAATGTGGATGTAAGTAAAGTGAGGAATGTGGTGGGCGAGGTATAAATGTTGTTCCACGTGAACTTTTGGAGCTCTGCAATAACATATAAATAATCAAAAGCAGACTTAGATATAATATACCACCAGGGCCCAACAGTCCCTTCACTCATAGCTACCAGCCACCTTTATATGTCTGATCCATCACCTGAGAAATTATCCATCCATCCATCCGTTCATCCAAATACACAACGAAAGTCAATGGGGTCTGTTCTTGGCCGAGACCCATCCTTCATCCAAGTTTTATAAATAGCCAGCACCAGAACTGCGGCTCTTAGCCGCGCCTCTATCTTTGTTAGGTTTTGGATTTGCATGTTCAGAGACGTCAGACACAGTTAGATTAGAAGGACGTGTCGTGTTTTGAATGACTGACGAGGATGGGACCTCAGCACAGCCGTATCTACCTGGTTGTTTGCATCGATAAAATATTGACTTATTACACCTGTTATAACAGCACCGTTCTATACAGTGCACTTAATGCTACAGTCCGGATAGACGGTGTATGATCTCCATCCAACAGCTGCGTTAAACAAACAGTGGCAGCCGACGCGCGGCATATGTGCCCGGTGTAAATCAACAGGCATGTTCTCCATACGTAAACAGAGCGTCCAGTCTGTCACTATGGTTTTTGTCTGCTTTGTCCTCTCATCCATCACTGTCACCTGAATCACACACACATTTTGAAGTCTGGAGACGTGTGCGCACATGTTTTTCAGATTAGACTCGAGCATGTCCACGTATAATAGGTAGACCAGATGTGGCAGGAAATTATATCGCGGCTGCGACTATAAATAAAGTATATTGTTGTGTTTGACGTTCTGCTACCCAACAGGCTGTTGAGGGTAAAAAGAAATGGAGAAAACCGAATCAAATATCTACATTTCTGTTTCTGTGTGGCAGTAAAACATCCCAGAGAAACAAACAGATCGCCATGGGCAGGAAGAAGTTCAACATGGACCCAAAGAAGGTAACCGCCACGCAAAACCGCCGCAGTCTCCAATGTCTGGCGCGAAGAGCCACCCATGCTCCGCTACCAAACCCTGCTGTCATTTTCCAACATCCCCTCCTCGATTGGGACGAACAGCCATCCTGTTTTCTCTTCTTTTCCTCCCCAGGGGATCCAGTTCCTGCTGGAGAACGACCTCCTCCAACACACCCCCGAAGACATCGCCCAGTTCCTCTACAAAGGCGAGGGCCTCAACAAGACCGTCATCGGAGACTACTTAGGCGAGCGGTGAGACGGAGCATCTGTCAAGTCCGCCTAACATGAGATTCATGCTCCCTCTGTGATTAGAGAAGGGAATTAAGGGCCGGATTTATTGATTAAAGAGGGAGATCATCATTGACCCCCCCCCCCATGAATCTTAGAGTCGGTGTGTGCTTATGAGTGGTAGTAAAAGGGCCATCCAGCTACTCACATTTCAGACCAGACTGATGGAAAACGAAGAAGAAGGGGAGTCCTGCAGCTAGTGAGATGGATGATGGTGGTATCTGATGGTGAACGAACTGTGTGAGGCGAACAGGGAAGATCTATGCTGAATCAAAACCAGGCTGTGAGGGAGTGCACATCAGAGTTTTGGTATCTTGAATATATTTGACACAAAACCACAGCTTTGTGACGTACTCTTCCTTTTGATATTTCGCATTTGGGGGAAAAATCTTGAACTGTACATCAATTTATTACTATAATTAGCTTTTTGACACCATAAACTCCATAACTGCAGCGAAGGATGGTGCATCAGGTACGCATCGATCTACCTCTTAAAAATGTGGAATGAAGTCCGGGTGGTAAGCATGACTGTTGATACCTGCTGTATCTGAAGAAAGCATGAACGTTATCAACAGAACAAATCTGATTGCAGTCAAGTTGCGGCTCCGTGACTGGCAGGTGGTCTTTGGGAGGGCGGAATAGAAACAGCAACACCAAAGAGTGATCAGCAGCGCGTGAAGAAAGTAAAAGAGGGCGGTGAGAGAAAAAGGCGCGATTGCAGCCAATTTTCTTTGTGCTTTGTGTTGGTCACAGACCCACACGGGCCAAATTAAAAACGTCACTTTCTTTCCTGGCATACGGAACTTGAAAATACGCCCTTGTTTGGCAAAAATGTAGGACCTTCGTTTACCGTCTTAACTCTTCAACCGCTGTCTATTATTTTGTCTGAGGCCAGGTGCTGACTGAGCATCAGTGTACCAATGCAAAGTGGCAGAAACAATGACACACACACTCTCTGAGGGGAATGAGGCTGTCAGTTTGGGGGGGGGGGGCTCTGGGGACTGAGGCTTTATTCACGGTGGATCTTCAAAGAGGCCACCTACCCGGTGAAAATCACACTAAGCACAGGCTGAGACTTTACACTCGGTAATTATCACTAATTGAGCTTATGCAAGGAGCAGGAACCTATCATTACATGCTGAGCGGAGAGGGAGAGGAAGATGGTGGGAGACTGACGCAGGCTGAGCACATGATTGATTCTTGATTTACACAACCAGACTTTTATATTGTCTCTGTGTAAGTCAGCCTTGTTTGTCACTGAGACGTGTCTATGCGGTTTTTATTTTGTTTTTAAGCAACATTCGGGTTTAATAAATGCAATAACCGTATATATGAAAGCCTCAGAGGATTCATTTTATTTGGCTGCAGAGGCCTATATAGGGCAGGATACAATCACAATCCCTCAGTGGAGAAGAAAAGCCCCGAAGTCGTCGTCCAAATAATCAAAGAATGTTATTGCAATACAAGTTTGTTTGGCTCATGTTAGCCAGCACTCCCTTGTACTCCCTCTCAACATTTCCACTGCGTCTTTCCACAAAAAAAAAAAACCAACACAAAATCAGAAAAATTCCTGGTTTCATTGGAACAATACAAAACACAAAGACGATACAGGATGGGGATCATGGATGTACAACAAACAGGATCAGAGACGCCGTGACCGCAGCCTGAAAGCAGCTGTTGACTTTTCCTCCGACGGCCAAACAAACCTCTGACAAAAAGGAGCCTGTGTGGGTTCAGTCTGAGCTGTTTTTCCGTCATTCGAACGCACCGTTTCCCCCCCTCAGGGCGGAGAAACACTCCGCGTCGGCCAGCTGTTTAAATTGCTTCCAGGCTTCACACTCGGCGGCCGGTATGAATAAGGGAACAAACATGACAGGAATGCTGAGAAAACAGGAATTCAGGTTGAGAAATGCTTTCGTGGAGGAAATACGGTCTCCCCACCCTGTCTTCTGGGTTCACATTGTGCTCAGTTATCTTGAATCTTCCCTGAGGTGTTTTGGTATCTCCTGGACGATCTTGTTCTTTGAAAAAAGAAAAGAAAAAGGAATGACTTGGAGATAGCATTGAAAATCTGATTTTACTCATCTTTCTTTCTTTCCACCAGGGATGACTTCAACATCAAGGTGCTGCAGGCTTTTGTGGAGCTGCATGAGTTTGCAGACCTCAACCTCGTCCAAGCTCTACGGTCAGCAGGATGATTAACCCAAATAATCGAGCAGAGAGAAGACAAAAGCAATGTCCTGTGGACCAGGACTCTGTGTGGCGCCACAAATAATATACTCCCACTCTCCTCCTATCATAGGCAATTCCTGTGGAGTTTCCGTTTGCCAGGGGAAGCTCAGAAGATTGACCGTATGATGGAGGCGTTTGCCTCGCGGTACTGCCAGTGCAACCCTGGAGTCTTCCAGTCGACAGGTCAGACACAAAGCAGGCTGCTGTTCTGTCAACCAGTCATTCCCAGCTTCATGTACCGACCTGCCTTTCAGACGTGCTCCTCCGACCCCTCGTTGGCACCATCAGTCATTTTCCAAATGTGTTCAATTAAATCGATTTCAAACTGGACGTTAATGTTCACTATTAATCATGTAAAAGAAGAGATTATTACAACAAGTTTTTATTAGTTTTAACCATTTAACCAACTAATGAATTCTAAAATAATCTCACTATTTATTAATTTAATAAAAAAAAATGAACGTCTCCTGCAGGGGATCAGTAAAAGACTGTCTCATCTCATCTTATCCTTTCTTATCTTAGCTTTCTATTTCAACCATTTGTCTTCTACTGTTAGCCGCTTTAGACCTGCAGTTTTGAAGGTTACTCTCACTTGACTCCTTGCAGATTCCTCTTTCTTTTTCCCTTTAAAAAAAAAGAAAAGAAAATAATAATAACTTCCATTTTTTTATTTTTATTAATTGAGCTAGTATTTCTATGTATCCTGTGGAAACTGTAAAAGTACCCCTTGGGATAAGTCACTCTGGTCGGACGTTGATCAATGATGAACAATAGTCAGGTTGTCTATATGCATATGAGTGTGAAATCCAATATGTTGGACAAAGTCAATGCACTGACAAGCAGTCCAACACAATTACTGCCTGAGGGTCCGAAAAGCATCGACTGATGGCCTGCTTTTTAATGCATTTTAATCATTAAGCCAAAAGAGTTACTGTAACTACAGCTCAATGAGGATTAACCAGATTACAGTAACTGCAGATCACAGTCCCCTGCAGGAGACGAGTTCAGAGTCAACAACCAGCAACAAACAAGGGACATCCATTATTCAGGAAGAGTCAACCCGGCTGAGTGATACACGGTCTTGTTATAAACAAAGCCTACGACTACAACAGTCTGTAAATAATTAAAGTTTTTACAGAGCAATCTATTGTGTGCAAGACTGTTGAGGATACAATCAGTCCCGTTAAGGGAATACTAGTTCTGTCAATTCAGTTGACGGACTTCCTGCTCAGATTCAAATCCAGACTCAGGTCACGAGGCTTTGTCTGACTTTTTAGTGATGTGTGTTCCACAGGCGGTGATTGACATGATTTGTGAATCTGACCATGTGACGTTTCTCAGGTCTGTAACACTGTCAGGCATTTAGATGAAATAGGTTTTTAGTGGCCCCATAAAGACTCATACACAACCTGTGCATAGTCAGGCATGATTGTGTGTAGATGACAGAAGAGCCGCTTAGAACCATGTGTGTAGCAGTCAGTACACACTGGGCCCATAAAAATATAAAACGATCAGGCATCTTTAATCACCAGGGGAATGAGCAAGCCGTTTGTCTCACTGCCTCATCGCGCTCATCGTCCTTTTGACTGCGCTGACATTCCTCTTGCCCCATCGTACTCACTGCGAGTAAAGCTCCTCTATTTTTTACAGAGAATGTGTGTTAGCAGGCGGACAATAGGCAGCGTAGGACAGCCAGGACCAAAGTGTGTCAGTGAGAGGATCAGACAGAGGGGAATGAATGATTCATTTACAGGCAGCCAGTGGCCCGTGTGCGTCTGAGCATTAACACACAGTAGAGAGACTAAAGCCCTGCCTCCCCCACTTACTTTTTCTCTCACTCACACCACACACATCTATCAAATGCAGCACAAAATCCAAATTATTATTGAAAAACGTGTCTCGCTGTGTCGCTGAGAAAATGCTTTAATATCACTTTTAAAAAATACATTTAGAAAAATGGCAAGATTTGTAAGAAGAAATGATAACCCAAAAGGTCATAATGAACACAAATGGTCAACATATGCCGATGACATACAGTTATATGTACTGAAAAACAAAAAATGTTACAGCACACGTGTCGAAAATTTGCCATATGTACAAAGTTATTGCCCACCTCAGGAAAGTGAATTAAAAACATGTCTGAGAAATGTATAAATCTTGTGTCATATTTTTGGTCGTGGTTGGCAGCTTATGTTATTGTTATTATATTACTTGTTCCATCTATATAATCAGTCTGTCAATCAACTAGTCAATAAAACCTAGCCAGCTAAGCACAGTAGTTAGTAGAAATCAGCCTTCTCTAGTTTTGTCCCCACAAAGCAGCAACTACTAAGACTCGTGATGATGACAAAACACAGATACCACGTGATGCTTTACTTGTTATACTATTGGCTCACAATTGGCTATTGACTTGAATAATTTAACACAATCATAATAATGATTTTGAGGAAAAGAGACTTTTATTCTGCGCCTTTCTACACACTTTGTAGATGTGTTATAGTTTTTAAATGATTTGTGTACATTGAAATATTATCACTGTGACATAAACTTGTGTAACCCATTGGATCCTCCTACTGTTCTCTCAGATACCTGCTACGTGCTGTCATTTGCCATCATCATGCTGAACACCAGCCTACACAACCCCAACGTGAGAGACAAGCCCCCCGTGGAGCGCTTTATCTCCATGAACAGAGGCATCAACGAAGGAGGAGATCTGCCAGAGGAACTGCTCAGGGTAGAGTATTTCTCTGTAATGAGTGTGTGTGTGTGTGTGTGTGTGTGTTTGAGTGATGAATGATCTCTGGGACCGTTCTGTCACACCTACTCCATACGAAAGAGGCATTTCCTCCACTGTTTACCTTTTTGATTAATCGTTTTCTCCCCCCCTGCCTGCAGAACCTCTACGACAGCATCAAAAACGAGCCTTTCAAAATCCCAGAGGACGATGGCAATGATCTGACGCACACATTCTTCAACCCTGACAGAGAAGGCTGGCTCCTAAAGCTCGGTATGTGCTCTCGGGAGACACAAAAAAAAGTAGAAACTTTGATTATGTTGATTTTTGTCAGAAGACCCTCAACGTCAGCTTGAGGAGCAGTGTCCTTTATTTCCCTGTGTGGTTTGTGTGTAACTTGTTTATGGTGGGCTGTCAGCAGCCATGTTGGAGGTCGACAGCTCTTGGGGCATTAAATGGCTGAAAATAGCCAATTGCACTACTTAACTTAGAATTAAGTCCTTCGTTTTCACTGAGAGAAAATGATACAAGGTGTACACTATGACAGGAATATATTTATGAATTTGTGAGCCCATTAAAGCTGTCAGTGATATTACTCTGCTCTGCGTATAAATTGCCTCATAAAGAAATGTGACATAGTTTTCAGTCGGTCGTGGGACAGGATTTACTAGTGAACGAGAGTGGAAGTAGTGACAAAGCCTGCAGCACCACTTGATTTGTGATGATATGCAAATTCGTCTAGCTGTGCCTCTTTCAGCTCTGACCCAAGGCAAATCCTGCAGAAGTTTAGTTTTTATTACCTCTCCGTGCTGGTGACTCAGCCTGAGCTGTTAGCCAGCTGCATGACACGATAGCATGTCCGTGTTAACACGTAGCTCAAAGCAACACTCTGCCTACGTGCAGCCTCAGAGGCCACTAGCATTGGCTGTATACGCTTGGCTTTGATTTTTAGCTGTTAGCCCCTTTGCGTGAAATAACGTGTGAATGTAGGGCATGTTAGCATTTTAAAGGTGCATATGTAAGAATTGACCACCTCTCACAAGTCACTCCAAAACACGCGGGGTGCAGCAGGTCGCCAGTGAAGCCGCTAACTGCTGCTCACTATATTCTTTTCTGTTGCGGTCCATGGCTGTAGCTACTAGCTGCTGTTAGCTGGTTAGCTGATTTAACTGTGCAGCTAGTGGCTATAAATTGACTGGGAGCTACTACTGAAAGAGCTACTTTACTCTACATTAAATAGCAAAGAAGTTTTAGTTATCTAATTTTACCCATGCAGCCCTCCCTTTGCCCAAAAACTGTCCACCTTCACGATGGAGCTAATTAAGGTCGCTCAGAGATCTGTGACATGACCGCAAAGTTTCTGTCCTTGTCCTATCATCCCATGAAGTCTCCTCTTTGTGTTGTGTCTCCTCTCCTTCCTCTCCTCTCTTACGGCATGTTCTTTTTTGTGATTACGCTCTCTCTGTCTTCTCTGGCACGGTGATCTTTGTGCTTTGTTATGTCTTTCAAAAGTCTTTCAGTGTTTTTTGTTCCTCCGCTCCCTCTCTCTAACCTGTCACCCTTTCACCTTTTGTTCTGTTCTCTCATTCTGTACTGTGATGGCTGTTCCTCCTTAAATCTCTGTATTAGGAGGTAGGTAACACTCCTTCCTCCATCCTCCCCGGTTCATCACAGAGTGCCCTCATACTGGCACTGGCTGCCATTAGCTCCTAAGCACACTGGGCCCCTGACATGCTAGCCGCCTCATTTAATTGGCTCATTGTATCAGCCGTTATTAGGCAAATCAAAACAGCATCTTGAGGTGATGGGTTATCTCATTCAAAGGCAAAGCGAGTTGGAGGTCAGTGATCTCATTCTGCATGGGGATTGGCTGCATTTTTTTTTTTTTGTGGCTCTGGAGGAGGCTGGATGATGCGCGGGGCTTGTCTCAGTCGATGCACACACAGAGCGTTAATTCTTATCCCGAGAAGCCTTTAGCGTAAGCACACTGCTTACATCATCAAACCACAGTGCAAATTGCTAAATCCCCTTTATTGTTTGGCCTCTTTTCAGACAAGCTTACCATCATTACAGGATAAAGACATAAAAGTATGGTATGTCAGAGCCATAAGCTGCTTTTAGCAGAAAAAATGGAAAGCCCGTGTTATGGTAGATACAGTCATTTGTAATCTGATGAGTTTTACACAAGTCTACATCAATTAAGCTGCTTGAAAGCAAAAATTAAAGTGAACATTACATATATTGCAATATATTATATATACTGTAGTTATGGCGCATGCACATTTACAATGCAGTGGATATTGAAGGTAACAGGTGCCTTCACCTTTGAGTTAACGTTCATATTGGTTATGACAACAGATTTAAACTGCACTTGTTTAAAGGAACAATTTAAAATTTGGGGAAATACATGTTTTAGCTTATTTTAGCTGAGAATTAAATGGGATGATTGACACCACTCACGTGTCTGTACGTTAAATATGACGGTACTGCCAGCAGCCGGTTAGCTTAGCTTAGCACAATAACAGGGTAACGTGAGAAACTGCTTGCCTAGCCTACCTCTGTCCAAAATTGACTAAAAGTACACTAACTAACTCACTAATTGTGTTGGGCTGCTTCCCTTAGTTTCCACCCTTTGTGCTATGCTAAGCTAATCAAGCTGTTGGCTGCAATATTAGCTTCGTATTTAACGTACAGATATGAAAGTGGTACCAATCTTCTTAGCTAACTTTCCACTTTTTCTTTAAAACTGCGGAGACTCAAAATATTATATCTACCTCCTCCTTTACAGTTGGCCAGTTCTTACATATTGCACCTTTAAAAAAAAAAAAGGAAGTCAACCAAATTCTTCACGAATAAACTGCTACATGCTCACGCTAATATTCATTGCTCTGATATAAATGGCGATTAGTGACTCCCATGCACATCATACAGCTCCTGCGTAGCCAGAACATGCAGTCATGCCCGAGCTTTAGTGAATGGGCTGCTTGAGTCTGCGCTGTGGGAATGCGTACCTACTGTACTGTTCATGCAGTGAAATAAAGCCTATTCTCATTCTTCTCCCTCCTGTTCCTGTCCACCAGGCCTCAGTATCCCACATTGCTGCTTCTCCTCCTCCTCTACAGATCCCTCTCTCTTCCTCTTCTGCTCTCTACCCCACCAGCTGCACTTGCCACATCATTTTAGGTCCAATTCTTCCCATTACTGAATCCCACACTAATTTTAGCTCCATCTGAGGAGATGCTGCTTAATGAGGGAAGATTGGTTTAGCTTGGATGAAGCTGGCCCGTCAGGTAGTTCAATATGACGTATGGCTGCACTGCTGTGAGACTGTGAAGCTCCATAAGCTCTCATTACACCACACTATTAACCAGGCCTGAGCCTGCCGCTGTGGCTGAATCCATCATCATCATCATCCAGAGTAAACAGCATGTCATCAAATTCAGCTACTCAGATGTTCTTATAGTGCATTTCAGAGGGCCAGCACAAACACAGCACCACTGCTGATTGAGCATTTATGTAGTTAAAGTGGTCACATTCAAATTCTGTTCCGTGATCAGTGTGTAAACAGACAAACATAGCATCTAACTTATATTTCAATCTTTTAAAGGAGCACTATGTCGTTTTGGAGAAGAGCAAAAAACAAACTCGAAATGTTTAATATTTAGAATATTAATGAGGTAATGATACAAACTCAGAAATATTCATCTTTTCCATAACTGAATAAACAAGCTGTTCTCAGATTATGTCCCTAGAACACTGTTTGAAGCTAGAAAGGTGGCAGGGTCCGCCACATATAAACCAAGTAAAACAGTATGAAACTGTGTCCTTTAAGGTCAGTTTGTTTATTCAGTTTATTCAGTCACGAAAACAAAGAGAGTCTGTTTATTTGGTTTGTTTAGGCATAAAAAAAATTATTATATTAAAAAAACTATATTACAATAATCGAAAAAAAAAATGGTTCTCCTGTTCAATAATACAAATTATGAAAATTGAGTAATGCCTCTCTGGAGTGTCAATAAACAAACAAGAAAATGATTAATCTGCATCAGAAAAGTGCAAACATGGAGGATCCTGCGGCAGAAATCCATAAAAAAATGTCAGGTTTTGTTATTGAAATGAAACATATGGCTGAGGGGGATAAACACCCATCAAGACCGACGTATCTGTTGACTAAAGCGGAGTAAAACTTATATTTTATATTTTCTCAACCGTTATAAACTATACATGTGCACGTTCAGTCCATTTTCGGAGTAAAACGCAGCGGTTGCATCTGTAGTAAACTTTGCTCATCCATTATGTAGACGTTGGATTTTACTCTAGCTTGCAATATAGAATGAAAATCTGGGTCAAGTGAACATTACGTATTGATTACGTCAGTAACGGCTGCTTTGTGCTCATTCTGTAAACTCAGCAGACATGGTCTTATGGTGCACATATTGCAGACTGTACATTGACATCAGACACATTATCTCCTTTTGAGTAAATAGGTAAATTGCATCACTGATGGTGTAATTAACAGAAAATCCTGTAATCCCAATGCATCTAATCTACTTTTATCTGGCGATGGGGGCAGATGGAGAGATTTTGTCCCTTATGAGGAGATATTCTTATATCATTCCTACATTCAGATATCTAATTGTACTTGCTCCGGCTTTTAGCCGTCACATGTTTTAGATGTGTGCATGTCTGGGAACAGTTATCCAGCCCTCGGGCATCGATCTCTTGAGACTGAGAGGGGTGCTGGAGGGAGTGTCCCGCCTCTGATTGAGCCTAATAATGCAGAGAGCTGATGATCAGAACCAGATGTGGCACGTGGAGCTAAAGGTCTTCTGCAGGTTAGCCTCTACATGCACAAACACCGCCGCCTCTTCAGCTTGAACTCAAATGTTGTGTGTTTTCTCTCGGCAGGCGGCAGGGTGAAGACGTGGAAGAGACGGTGGTTCATTCTGACCGACAACTGCCTCTATTACTTTGAATACACGACGGTAGGTCGGCAGAACACAAATATCGATCTTTCTGATTTGAAACGTATTCAAAAAGATACCACTCTCAAATCTGTACAATGTGTACAGTTAGTGCAGCATGAAGACTGGATACCAGGGGAAACAATGGTAGTTCAGTCCATGTGAAATGGCTTATGACTAGATAAATGTTGTCAATGTGCGAGAGGATCTTAAGTGAAGTAGAAACCTAAAGAAATATGTTTAATCTATGTCTCTCTCACACACACACACACACACACACACACACACACACACACACACACACACACACAGAGTTAAGGCAGAGGTCTTTGCCTTCCAGTTCTGCCTCTTTAACAGATGCAGCCCCTTTGACCCAAATGAACCTCACTCCAGCAATTAACATGAGGCATCATGGGAAACATCTGCAAAGTCTACCGCCCACATCTGGCACCGCTAAGCCGCAAGCCATGTGCCTCCTCCAACCCGCTGCCTGTCACCCCACACTTCACCCCAGCATCCCCGTTTCTGAGAACACCCCCCCTCCCCAAGCACACACACGCAACAGTCCCTCAGCACAGTACGGCGGGCGCACACACGCACACTTAAAAAGGCGCGCACACAGCCAGCTGTGAGCAGCTGTCCCAGGGCATTTCCTCCCCCTGCTGTGCCCCCTCATTAGTAGGAAGATGACAAGCAGGACACGGGGCTGTTCCTCAAGGTCTCCCCCAAACACACACACACACATACACACACACACACACACCCCTCACATCTGGCCCCGCAGACAGAATAGCGGTCGCTGGAGGGTATAGGGTTATGTCTCCCTCGGGTGCTGTCCCCTACGTGACCAGAATGTATAAAAACCTCTATAGAGTGTGGTTTTATCACCCCCTTGATTTTTACTCTTATCCTGTCAGGTTCAATATGTTCAAATAGCAGTTAAAATGCTCAGCATTGCTGCGGGGGAAGCTAAAGGTGCTGCATGTGGCATTAAAATGTTACTGCATCAACTTAGTGACATGAGTTACTTGTTTTCTATTTATAAGCTGTGCGAAATTGTAATTTGAAATTGAATAATCAGATACTTGCATCCTCGTTCGCCACAGTACGTACAGAACAATGTGGGTTAAATGTGTTAAATATGTGAAGGTTCTAACACATTACACAGCAAATGAGGATTAAAAAAAATTTGTCTAAAGGTCCAGTGTGAGGGAGTTGGTGGGATTTATTGACAGAAATGTAATATGATATTCATAATTGTATTTTCATTTGTGTACAATCATCTGAGACTACAAATTGTGTTTTTGTTACCTTAGAATAAGCATTTTATATCTTATCGAGGGAATTGGGGAATAGATCCTCTTCCATGGAGTCAGCCATGTTGTTCCCAGGATGGACAAAACAGACGCTGACTCTGGAGAGGGTCTTTTGTATTTTCCCATTTTTAGCATCCACTGTAAGGGAGATAGATATGAGGGGTGTTCAGTTGGTTGCGATCTGCCTCCTCACTGCAAAATGCCACTAAATCCTACAAACTGGACCTTTAGTATGCTAAAATTAGGGAATTAGGACTAAATACCAAAATAACAGCTGTCTTTTGACATAAAAGAAAAATATCAGGCATTCACATTTTGACGTTGATGTTATCTGGACTGGACTTCATTATGTGCCATGGCAACTTCATTATCCATTGATTTAGTCCCTGCCGTTGTCCGGGGGTCTCATTTATTAGAATGTTCATACTTGAACTTAGTCTGGATCATGATGTGCTTAAATTCAATTCACCAAAGACGCTCAGCATAAAACCTTGCTTCAGCAGGATCTAAGAATCTGCACCTGTGATCTATAGAATCTCTTAAATTGCCTTGTGATTTCCCCTCATATAAGGCCAGCACAAGTGGGGGTTTAGGAGTAGAGATAGACCTAAAGAGAAAGTCAAACTCGTTGATAGAGGAGACCACAGAGATGGTGGAGGAGACAGATGACGCATATTTTTCAGTGAATTCAGTAGCGCTGCATATTTGTCACAAATCTCTCACGTCGTCGGATGCAAATGTGTCCCAAACTACCCACCCTATCACTTTTGGCAAGTCTAGACTTTGCTTGGAGATAAGATCATTTCAACGTCTAAGTAAAGTTTTATAAATAAATACTTAAACTTGCTTAAAGTCTGTTTTGCCCTTATCTTAGGTGGAGATAAAGAGGGATGTACACCAAGGGATGTGTCGATGCTAAACTGTTGTCTTTGTGTGTTACAGGATAAAGAGCCTCGCGGGATTATTCCTCTGGAGAACCTCAGTATCAGAGAGGTGGACGAGCCCAGGAAACCTGTAAGGAGCGACTCCGGCCACTGTCTTGTCCCTGGAAATCTATTCTAATCCTCTTTTGTGTTCACACACAGAACATCTTACATTTTAGCTCAGAGATTGAATTCTTCCCCCTCTCTCTTTCAGAACTGCTTCGAGCTCTACAACCCCAACCACAAAGGTCAGGTGATCAAGGCCTGCAAGACGGAGGCGGACGGGCGAGTCGTCGAGGGCAACCACGTAGTGTACAGGATATCGGCCCCCACGCCGGAGGAGAAGGAGGAGTGGATCAAATCCATCAAGTAAGAGACGCGGTGTTCGTGTGGATCCATTTACACTGAGAGGGCACTTAGCCAAGGCAGGGCTGCTCCCATGTGACACTTTCTCATGTCTGACCTTGACAGTGTGAGACCCCGACACTCACACAATCTCACACGCAGAGCTGTGAGCCTAATCACAAATGTGCAGACCAGCATAAATACACACACACACACACACAGACACCAACGCTGGTGACTAAACGTGACTCTGTTTCTCACACTTCCACACAGATAACACTCAGTGGTGATTTCTGCTCGGCTGGATAAGCTCACTTCCCTTTTGATTTGGACTCAGCGAGCAAATACACACACACGCGCACACACACCTACTCTTGGAAGTGTTTTGGCAGCGTTCTCACCTGATCTGTCATATCCAAATGCTGCCTTGTTCGCCAGGAAGGAGAGTGGAGGTGCAGCAGTAAATTGGACCCAGCGGGTAAATTGATCAGCTCGCTGGTTATCATCCACTCAGCTGCAGCTTCACCGGCAAATATGATCAATATCACAGCAGAAATCATATTACACAATGCTTCCATGCTCTAATGATATTAAAAAACCACTTAGCGTTGACATGCGTGTGTCCATTAATGAAAGTGATGGCTCTTTCGGCTAAGTTACTGGAAATCTTGCACGGGTGAGGCCGCTTCACGTGCAGTTAAAGAGGTCGGAAAGAGGAGAGAGCTGGCCGTTCTTCTTGGTTTGGTAGATTTAGTCCATTGACCTTCAGATGACACACGGTCTGTGTTACACATTTCACACTGGTGTTGCCGGCCTCTGAGTGCTTTCAGTGTGGAGGCACAGGTGTGAAGCGGGAGTCGCGTGGTGTTTCAGTCCACAGTTGCACATCGTCTTCCCGTTGCTGTTGAATAATAAAGATCGCAGGTTGGACTCAGCAGGAGTCAAACACACTCTCGCTTGACTCAGCTGCTGCGGCGGCGGCAGACTGTCCTGTGGTCAGCAGATTCACACGCGCATACGAACACACACACACAGGCACGCAGCGTGCCCACACCGTCCCACCTGACTCATCTGCGAGGCCAGAACCTGCTCTGTCCACACAAACACACACACACACACACATACACAAACACACCCTTATGAAGACTGGTGTTCTTAGTATGTCGGTGGTTCTGCTGCTGGGAAAGCAGAGGGTTAGTCAGCGTTATTCCCATCCTCAGTGTGTGTCAGCGGTAGAGGAATGTCACTAACTTTCTTTTTCATTTTATGAAATTTTAATACATCTCAGAAGCAAATGATGTAAATCAAACTCCACTGCATGTGTCTGACAGCTGTAGTAACTTTCAGATTCCAGTATATTCCGATATGGTGCTGCGCTGTAGATTAAACCACTGAGTAGTTAAAGGTGCAGTATGTAAGAACTGGCATCCTATCAGATTCTAACTTCAAGGAATATGGAGCAGCATGTCACAAGAATATTTTCTAATTGTAGCTACTGTGAGCTAGTTAGCTCACTTAGCCGTGCAGCTAGCAATCCAAATTGGGAGCTTGGAGCACAAGGGGGGAGTGTTGGTGTCTAGCACAGGATGGGGCTAGCTGATTAGCATGTTAACCCCAGTAGATACATGTGCACCCATAGTAACAAATAATTATCACCAGACTACGTAGTTCTCTCTGCGGGAGCGTTTTAGCATCTTTGAGCTCTTTGTTTGGATTTACTGCACACAATTGTTAAGCTTTTTGTTCACTCCAGTTGCCCGTGTAGCATTGTTTTTAGCACAGCAAAAAGATCTCTAACAAACCCACTGGACACTAACTTGTCTGACACCAAATGGTCGGGAGATTTAGCAATTAGCTGGTGAACATATTGGAGTATTTACCGGCCAGCGAGCCAGATATTTTTCCCCTCCAGAGTTGGTGGAGACCAAAATAGTGCTAAAGGAGACCGAATAATGAGTTCATATTCATTAAAAGCCCCAAAACGAGACTCTAAGTGACTGATTATGTTGCTTCATGTCTGCTGGGTGTGTGAATAGGCAATTGTTTGCTAACATCTTAACTTAAAAGCTTACTTCCTGAACCCCCCACCAGTGGCCAAAAAAACAGTAATTGCAGGTTTAAGTCAGCTAACAGACTACAGCATTAAAAGATAAATGCAGCGTAAATTGCTGGTTTGCTGTTGAAAACAGATGTGGATCATTTCCTTTGATCAAAGTCCCGAACATTGTCCTTGTCTAACGTCTTTTCACATTTGGTAGCAATAACTAGCAATAATAGCATACCGTTGGGTTTGCACTTGTGACTTCAATACGCAGGTCTGAATGTTACTAACCCGTCATGCTTTCTTACACACGTTTGACGGCTTTCTCCTCCGAAACAGCTGTAAATCGTCTGCTTGACAACATTTTTGTTGCGTTGCCAGGTGCACTTTGTCGTGTGTGTTCTTTCCTCTGTGGATAACATAAAAACTGAGGTGTCGAGCTATTTATAGCGCTGCAGGACTGAAGAGGAGGTTTCACTGTAAATGTCAGGTTTCGCCATTGATCGTTCAGAATCAAAGCTTATTTCTGCATCCCTCAGAATGCAGCGCAGACATGACACATTTTGGGGAAGATGCACCGACTGACGGAGACAAGACAGATTAAGGTCAAGTTGGTACACAGTAATTATCAGTCCTGCAGACAATAGAATAGTCTAGACAGCGTGCTGTGTGCAGCATCGACACCAACTGCTGGGAACAGCCGATCACTGATCCGTCCCTTCCTGTCCTCTCTCCACAGAGCGAGCATCAGCAGGGATCCTTTCTACGACATGCTGGCCACCAGGAAGAGGAGGATAGCCAATAAGAAATGATGACCGTCTCCTCTATGGCCACAGCTGCATCGCCAGCAGAGTCCTCGTGTGTGTGTGTGTGTGTGTGTGTGTGTGTGTTTGTGTCTGTGTTTCAAAGGTCATTAAGGCCTCCTTCGGTTCTTTGAGGGCTGGAGGACAAGCAGCAGACACAGATGGGTGACAGGTGTTTTTTTTTCCACCTGAGGATTGTCTGCGACACAATTCTTGGTTTATGTGAAGGTTTTTATTTGACCCAGCACAGACTTTATGGAGACGAGGGAAGTCTTCACCAAGCTGGTTGATAAATGGACAAAAAGACGAGGATCAAGAACAGCCACGAGGAAACCTGTAACAAGACTGCCCTCTGCTGGACACATCAGGAGAGACATTACTTTACTGCGTGTGCAGTGGGAGGATTCAAAACCTGAATATCCATTCTCATAGTATGACATTCCTATCATCCAGACTGGCCCCGCCTGGTGGACTCTAAATCACCTGTTTAATTATCTTCACCTCACATGTCCTTGGACAACTGCCAACACCAACAATGTTTTGTAGTGTCCTCGAACTACAGAAAGCCTCAAGCTTATGAATCAGCTGGTCTGATTGTTAGCCCTTAAGTGACTGTATCTGTATATGCAAACACTGATTAATTCAAGAAAATTTAAACTTAGGCTATTTTAATTTTACAGTAAGCTCCCTTGTCTTTTTTTTTGACTGAAGGTAAAAAAAGAAAGAAAGAGATGCAGGTTGAAGAATACTGGACATATTTTGAGTGTAATGACCCTTTTAAGTGTTTTCAAAATGTCATTTCATGTATTGAAGATCCAATTCTGTGATCAAGTTCATTTCTTTTGTATTTATTTTTCTGAATTTGTTTAACAAAAACAGGGGCAGCTCCCCCGAGTTACATTATGCATGTATAGTATATAATGTACATACCGTTTTTTTTTCTCCGTTGTGTTTATGTAGCATGTAAATCATAACGGCCGTAGCCTATACCCGTTCACCTTTTTAGTTCAACAGCTAACAGTTTACAATAGTGGGAGGGGGACTTTGTGCAGCTCTTTGCGGAGCAGTGAAACCTCCTCACACTGTGTTTATTACTGAAGTTCAGATAATACATGATGTTATATGAAAGAAAAACTCACTATGGACATAAGCGGGTTCAAAATACCCTCGAATACTGTGTGTGGGTGCTGACTGAAATCTGAGGACCGTGTTTCCCAAACAGATCAAGCCAAAATCACAGCCTAAATTTTTTTTTTTTTTATTAGCTGATGGGACTTTAGAGTTTTTAAAACATGGCTTGATGTGAATTTGCGAAAAACTGCTCCTGAATACTTTGAATAAAAATACATGCTGAAAAACACGTTTTTGTGTGCATGTGAGTTCAGTGAGAGGAGCTCGACTCGCTAAACTTATCAGGTCTTTGGTTATTTTCTCAAACATGGAAACAGTGCCGTGATTAAAACAGAGCCATCTTTTTGACTTCGACAGCTAGAAAAGTGTGAGTGTGTTTAACAAAACCTGAATACATAAGAGTGATATCAGTTTCTCCGCTAAATGTATCTACAGCATAATTTAAAGAGGCTCGAGTACAATCAGTCTATTCCTAGTGTATAATACAAAGGCAGACGGGAGCATTTTTTTTTTTTTTT
>CAEMYA010000140.1:2630534-2654600 GCA_903131615.1 Diplodus sargus | reverse complement strand
AAATATGATTAACTTTTCTAAGTAAGTGTATTATCCTGAGCTGTATCTGGTTTTGGAAAGGGAACACACATACTTGGTTCCAGGTAAGCAGGACTTTTGCATAGCATCCACTGTGTACCGCAGGAACTCATGAGCATCCTCCTGGCTTCCATAGCGGAAGTGCTTTGCAATCCCTGTGTGGGGGAAAAAAAACACAAAAAATGTAGATATAAAAGATAATCAATTATATCACACTTACAAGTCAATGTAAAGTTCAAATTCTTTTACAGCATTATACAAACACCCACCAGAAAATTTCCCTCCAAAATTAAAAAAGTAAACAGCCACACAGCGCCTCCTGTCATTCATTTCAGGTAAAAAAAAGAAATGTTTTAAAGGCATAATTTCAATGTTTTAGCTGTGCAGACACTTACTTTTGAGCTCATTGAGCACACCAATGGGTTTAATGACATTCCCAGAGTTGGCGAAAACCTGAATGATGTGGTTTTGCATGGTGCACATCATACAGAACCCCGGCTCGTGACCTGCAGCAGGGACAGATGGGCAGAACATTGATGAGTAAGATATGAATCAGGCGAGAAACCAACTCATACATACTGCTGAAGTGAACAAGATTGATGTGATGATCAGTGCGTGACCGTACAATTACACAAGAACTTTGTTGGTGTAAAGAAGCACCATGCAAGACAAATTTACATGTTTTGGAGTGCTCCCGTGTCAGCATGAAGTTGGCAAAGGGAGGGGTGTAGGTGAGACACTGCAGGGCTGAGTTGAGGAAGCAGGTATTCCCCATATTCTGCAGGCCTGCACCGATGCGGTGAACCTGGGTCCACTTCAGGTTGAGCCGCTCTGGAGAGAAGAGGACCTTCTGGGGCAAGTCAATGCCGTCATCACTGCTTATCACTGGACACACAGAGACAACATCATTACTACAATTTGATTCAACGCTTTTTCCAGGTCAAGGACACCAATAACTGTCTGTATAAATGCTACATTGCGAATGCAAGTATGTACTGGCACAAAACACTAACACCAGGACCTTGCAGCCATTGCTATCAGTCTAAACAGTTATAGGGAGGGGTTCTGGCTACTGAATAAGACTGTCAAGCAGCTGAAGGAAACAGGGTTTGCTTTCTTTTCTGTTTCTGTCCAAGTCAGGCTGCTGCTTTTTATGTCAAACAACAACAATTGCGTCACGCGCGCAAGAGATTGATCACGCTTTCAATTCAAAACTGGCTTGGTTATGTAATTGGATGAATGAAAGTGGAAGCAGCAACCCAACACCCACAAAACCAGTTGTGTCACGCTCTCATACAGAAACACTGGCCGTAGGTTTAGATTCGTTGGTGCAGCTTTGTATTATTTATGTATAAAGTTTCCAGGTAACAGTTCTCAGGTTGCGGCAAGAGTATGTCACACAATTACAATGATTTACAGCTTAAGATATCTGTGTCTGTTTTGAACTGACAATGGAGATGATACCTGACAAAGTGTACGTGTGTACTATTGGCATGTATCTTCAAATGCTTCCTCAATTGTACAGCTTGATCACATAAGTCAGGAAACTCTTCCATCTGTTTATTGCTTAATGGCTAAATAGAGGCACAGTACAGCTTGGCTGTACACAATGAAGTAAGCGTAACCTGCCAACATTCAGTTGTTTCCTCTCAGCTTTCAGGACACATGCATCACAAAACCACAGCTGATAAGAGTCCCTGCTCCTACCTTGCTCCTTGGGCCGATCAACAGAGGAGGGCGTACTGTTGTAGACTACAGCTCCAGGTGTCGGGCCCAGGCAGCCTCCTGGAGCCTTCAGCCTCGGAGAGTCACTGGGCATGGTGGTGGGACCCACTGCCCAGCTGCTGGAACAGCTGCTGTCCATGCCCACGTCTCCACTGGTGAAGGGAGATCGCTTACACCCGACTGACTCGTGGTCAGACTTTTCTGAAGATCTGTCAACTATGGTCATTGTTCATTGCTGTAGGAGGGGCAGAAACACAGAAGTATACAACTATATGAGCTGCAGAAAAGAGAGATTAAATCAAAGGTTTTGCATTTTTCCTCATTGTTGTTGATTTATATGGAGGCAAATCTGTTGGTGTGGCACGACCAAAATGTTGTGGTATTTAGAGGCTGTCATCAAATATATTGATAACATTTTTTAACTTCTTTGATTGTTCCAGTTAACACAAACTACTTACATAGCGATTACAACCACAAAGTACAACAGGATCACTTATTTTTCTCAAATGATAACTTGCAAAGTACAGTTTATCAGCAACTCAATCAGTCAGTCTATCAATCAGTTAAAAACACTGCAATGTTCCATTTAGATAATTTCGCGAGTTTATACAGTACTAAGACCTACTACTAAACAGTCAAGAATGTTATAAAAGATCGATTTCTTTTATTTTGAGAGAAACAATACACGAGTACACCAACGCGCCATAAACTGAATAGCAGATTATTTCTGTAACGAAGTATCCAAACTCAATCATAATGTCGCATGGCTAAACAAGAGGCCACAATTGCTTGCCGTGGGAGAAAAGTCTTGGCTTACTGACTTCACTACCACATTTGTCATTCAACCTCCGCTTGGATCTTACAAACTAAGTCAATATAGCTTTACGGTAAGTGATAGCCATTTGTGGGCACCGTGCACGGTTCACGGTTCACTTACAGGGCAAACAGCAACAGTAACACTGCCAAAGTATTAACTTCTATTTAGAACATGTTCAAATCGACTTACTGCTGAGTGCAAACATGGAAATGATTTCGCAGTGCTAAAGTTCCTAAGCGAGCGTTACTAGTTCAAAACCCCGACAGAGCAAATTTCCTGGTCGGAAGCACGTTTACAACAACAGCTGTTCCCTCCCACCAGCTCCGGCACACCGCCTCACGTTGGCTAACAGACGGCAGCTAGGCCTTTAACACGCAGCGATGCTAAACCTCATTAAAACACGACTTAAAACCTATTTTAGCACTTGTGGGAGACAGCGCACCGATTAAAAGCTCACCGTTCTTGTCAAAGACTGGGACGGAAAGACTGATGATGTGAGAGCGGTTCGTGAAGGTAGCGACACCATGGAAACCGCGAACGTAACACACATAGCTACCGAGCGGTGCTAACATTACGCGCGGCGGCGCTCGTGCGGCAATATTGATGCTAACGGGGCTAGCTAGCTCGGCACGATGGAGGCTGACTGACATGGCGGGGAGTAACAAAACCGCGTACTATCAATGTCGAAGGGCACTCTTTTGTTTTCTGCTTCGAAGTAGATTTGATTTACAAGCGTGGGCCCCAGTAACGGGACGTCTAGCTAGTTGAGACAGGAGGGGCTCGACACCGGCGGCTGAGTGTGCTCACTGCGCCGCTGTCTCCGACATGACAGAGAACCGGTGTAAGGCTACTACAACAAATCCCAGTGGCCCAGGCCTCCCAAAATATCACAGACGCACAGTTAAAGTGCCACTTAATCGTAATAGCAACAACGCACTCACCTGAAATCTGTTATGAATACGCTAATAGCGGTTGTAAATCCATTCCTTATTTCCAGCGGGTGTCCGGCGGTGAACAATGACGTAGCTAATTGCCCCACGGGTACATCCGGGTACCTGCGATGAAACGAGGTCTCTGATTGGCTCTTTCAGCCGTTTCTCCGTGAGGAACGTGTTTCGGGAAGATCCGTCGCATGTTCACACCTCTGACCTTTGTGTACATGATGTACAATAAGAATGTTTGCTTCATACCCATAAATCTATGCTCGAAACGATACCTGCATATTTATATGGCTATAGACAGACAGTCAGATTGCCATATCCAAGCTGCAATGTCCATTTCTAAAGGGATTTTCGAGTGCACACATTATCTCCACAATTTAAAGTTCTCAAAACATGAGGGAGCATCCCCTGTGATCAGTAACTAAACCCCATATAACATCATCAACCACATGTGCACAGCATTTGTACATCTGTGCACATAAATAAATGTGACCCTGTCCCAATAAAATCAAAACTGGAAGGCTAATTGTGACCACAATTGATTGACAATTTGCTGATAATGGGCTGCCCACAAAGCCGGACAAAATTCAGCATCAAAAATTGTTTTAAGTGATGTACTAGAAACATCTCAAATGACCAAGAATCACATGTTGCTGCCTATAATTCTGGCAAGGCATATCAGAAACTGGTTTTATTGAGCTGAATGAAGATAAATAGCTGCACCCTTACATCCAGGTGAACAAGACACACGCAAATGATTACACATGCACGCACACACACACCCACCCACACACACACACACTCTACCACTTGTACCAAGTAAGCAAAGCACAGTACGGCAGTGGTAGAATGAATCAAGTATTGACAGTCTGTGAAGAGTTGAGATCAAAGGGTCAGGCTTTGTCCGGCTCAGAGATGTGAACTGTGACTTGTGAGCTCTGAAGCTGGCTGATCTGTCTCCTCAGCTGCATGATCTCTTCCTCCTGCTGTTCAACCCTTTTCTTCAAGCCATGGATCACCTGAAGGGGGAAAAGACATTCATGACATGCTTACATAGATCAGTAATCACAAAATACTCTTACCTTTACTGGCACAGAAAGTCATTAAGGGGTTAATTATTTATAGAGCTAGGATCTATCCATGTATTACATACAATGTCATTACTGCAGAAGAGTTCACTCTGTAGAAGCTGGCTGGCTGTGGGCCGAACACTTGGCTCTTTACACGTCAGTTTCACGATGTATTTAGTCAGGACTGGCCATCTTTGGCAGAACGAATCTGGGATTTTCCCCTCTCTCAGGTTCCCAAGGGTCCGGACCCGCTCCATCTCTGTCCCAAAGGGCTGGAATAGCTCGAGAGCGAGCACCCCGATGCTGTACATGTCTGACTGTGAGAGGAAAAGCACAAGTTTAGACTTGCAGTTGTTCAGAAAGTGATAGAAGAGATGACAATCATACATATTAATAATGGAACGAGCAGAAAGAAAAGATGCTGTGTTCTACGAAATATTAATTCTGAAGTTGTCTGAATATTATTAATCTGTTTACCTTTGAATCATAATGGGAGCCCGTCAGTTGCTCTGGTGCAGCATATACAAATGTGCCGACACCTGTGGTATGCGAGGAATCTGCAAAAACACACCAGAAATGTGACTTTAAAGCATATGGCCCCATCTGGTGGTGATTCTTTGAGCAACCGTGACATGAAATCAACAAGATAAGAGGTGCACAGTATTTACCAGTGCTGGGAGAGGTAGTCCCTTTATGGCCATCCATTATTAGATCCCTGCAGGCCAAACCAAAGTCCCCAATCCGAACATGGCTGTCATGGCCATGGAGAAAAATGTTCCTTGGCTGTGGGAAAATGCAATAATATCACAATTAGTTTCATATCTGACTGGGTGTAAAGATGCAGGTGTTTTTGCATGAGGGATCACCGTATTCAAACAAGATATTTCAGGGCAGATTTTAACAATTTAAGTATTTCAGGCCATTTAATTTGACATTTAAGACGTACAATTTTTGTAATGCATTTTCTAAAGCATGTGAGCTTATGCAAGGTGCATTCTTTGAAGTCACACAAGCTCTGGAAAACCTCTAAATTGCTCTCAAGTGACGCACCAGTCCCCATAATTGGCCCCACACACACAGAGTTATCAGTTGTAACAGGAAGCCAACACATCCAACTTAGACTTGCAACACTCAAACCTGCGTGATATCATCAGACAGACGAAAAACACCAAACCCCCAAAAAGGAAATAGCTGGTAAAACTATAAAACAGAAAACAGAAGTGGCATCCTTAATTTTGTGCAAAGAAATTAACTGACAAGCCTCGAAGAAATACAGACTTGCATCTGCAAACCTGAATAACCAGCTCTGAACCGCCGCACACACTGACGAAAACCAAATACAGACAGCAATGAAGCTCAGTGCCTAGTCATGTTGGAGGGGAGAGAGGAACATCAGGACAGGAGCTGTAACATTTGTAAGTTTCACGGCAATGAATTCTATAATGCTATTCGGGACGAAGACCTGGGACGTATGGAAGAAATGACAGAAAAGTATGGCAGCAACTATCTCCTAGAGATACAAGACGGCACCCTCCCAGATGTTTTCTGTAAGGTAAACGCAACAATGCAGCTATTTTCTTGTACAAATCACCTGTAAGATTAGGAACATGTTACATGCATGTTAATAACAACCAAGAGAAAATCCAACACTTACTTAGAACTGGTCAGGCGTATTTGCTCTACTGTGATCGTTCAATTTAAGGCAAAATGTAAAGCATTTTTGAAGGGTTAGCTTTAGTTTGTCTTGTCTTGTCATGTCTTGCCTTAGGCTCGTGCTGTCCGCCCCCTTCACCTGGCTGCCTCTTACAGAAGAGTGAAGAGCATGCAGAGCCTGCTGTCAGCAGGGGCAGACCCTGAGATGAGGTCTGGACAAACTCATCCTATACACACACACACACTACACACTGAACACCAAACATCCCGCCTATCAATTCTACAGTGTAGAGTTGTTGGAATTAACTCATTTCAGTGGGGTAGTTAAGTTAGATTGTGTATGCAGCAAGTGTTTAATTCAGTTTTTGGTGGATCTGTCACAGGGACGAGCTTGGTCAAACCACTCTACACTTGTTGATAACCAGTTGGCCTAGTGTCAAAACTACTTGGCAAAAACCAGGCTCCAAGCTCCGCACCGCCGTTACCAGCTTGTTTAATCCGGCAGAGGCATGTCTACGCCTCCTTTGTGAGCACAGTGTTAACGTCAATGCAGAGGTAAACGTTTTTCATACGGCAAAATCCAAGTTTAGCCTCTTTGTGAGTACAGCGTTTCATGTCAAATTTGAACTGTGTCTTGTGGTTCCTCCCTAGGTGGATGGCAAGATTCGCCAGACAGCTCTCCACCTTTCAGTGCGCTGCGCAGCTCTGTCTGCCATCCATATTTTGGCCAGCTATGGTGCTGATGTTAACGCAGTGGACAGCAGTGGGATGACGCCCCTGCACATGGCTGCCGGGATCCTTCGTAAAGACATTATAGCCAGCTTGATCAGAGAGGGAGCAGATATCAACATGGTTCGGGGTGTTCTTTTGTTTTCATCTATTTCTTCTTACTTGAGTCGTAGTAAAATAAAATAAACTGAAGACTCTTTCACGGCAGTCATATTGACCAGTCAAAGCAGGTGAAGCACAGCTGTCATTAACTTAAGGTACATTCCAACTGACTGCATTCCATGCCTTACGGGGACATCTGAACAGACATGAGCCATCTTGAATCTTTTTATTAGTTAACATAATTCTGTTCATCCTGTTATGGTGAGTCATAACGTTTAAGGTGGCAACCCATGCTTATTTTTATCCTCAATTATTCTGCCAATTTAGTCGATCAATCGCTCAGTCCATGAAATATGAAAATATTTGTGAAAAATGTTCAGATTGAAATTTCCCAAAGTGACATCTCCAAATTGCTCCTATTTTCAACCAACAACCTAAAATCCAAAGACTACATTTACTCTCATAAACGAAAAAAACAAACAAAAAAAAAACCTGCAAATCCTTACATTTAAGAGGCTGGAACCACAGAATGATTAGTTGATTGTTAAGATTAGTGGCGGTTCATTTTTTTCCTCGATCGACTAAACCATTGATTTACTAGTTGGCTTATTTAAGCCCTAATATCAAATATCAAAATACCTTTTATCAACCCTTTTCTATCATTGGGTAAAATGACATGTTTTATGGGTACAGTGCAGAACAACTGATAAACTGTACGACCATCCCAAATACATAATTTCAATAACTACCGGACATTTATGTAAAACAAGCTATTTGAATGAATTTTGAGCAGATTATATCCTGTGAATTTTGCATCAGAGATGCATTTTCAAGATATATTTAGAATTATGTTAATACAGACCATCTGTTTTAAGTAGTTTCAAAACATTTTTTTTTTCCAAACAATCATAGATTCTTAATGAATATAAATAATGATTCATAACTGTTGATTAGTGATCCTGATGATATCTTAATCACAAGTAAATGTGCTAGACAAGACAACACAAAAGATCTTTTGATTCACATGCAAAAAGTTTCTGTGCATAGAAATTCAAGTGACACCCAACTTTGCCCTCACATTACAAGCCTTTTAGTGCTCTTTATTCTGTTGAAATATGTGCATTAGGTTCTACATATGTCCTGCATTAAATTCATGTAAATTCTTTACTATTTTCAAGGGCGCGAAGAACTCTGGGGACACTCCTCTGCACATAGCTGCTGTGGCGACGGCTGTGAAGACCGCTAAAACCCTGGAGGACAGCAGTGGCTGCATCTCAGAGCTGGTCAAACACGGAGCCCAGGTCAACGCTACAAACAAAGCGGGAATGACACCTTTACAGGAGGCGTGCACCATAGGCGACAATGAGCTGGTGGACCTGCTGCTCAGGTATGGAGCCAACATCAACGAGCTGAGCAAAGCAGGGGAGAACTGTCTGTTTCTGTTCCTGAACCGCAGGCCTAATTTGAGGAAAACCACTCTGCTGGTGAAACTCTTCAGTCTAATCTCGCCGCTCACTGTCTACAACCACAAAGGCCTCCTGCCCTCCACCTTAAATCTACCATGTTTCTTCGAACAGAGACAGCAGCTACTAAAACTCATTCAGCAGCCAAGGAGGCTTCAGGACATTTGCAAGAGAGTAATTTATCTAAAATGTGTCCAAGACAAGAGAGATGAGATAAGAAGAGTCCTGCCAGAGAGTGTTTATAACTTTGTATTCAACTACTGGGAGGATTTACACAGTTCCTTTGAGACAGATGGTGATGGTGATCAGGACACACTAAATAGCCTAATTGACATGGCTCCTGTCTAACACCTGTGTATCAACGCAAACTGCACATAAGCTGCTTCTGATCAAATCAAATAAATTGTAGTAGCTTACCTTCAGGTCTCTGTGCATGATTCCCCTGGAGTGAATGTACTCGACGCCTTCAAGTATCCTTCTCAGCAGGCTCAGTGTGTGTTCAGTATCAACACATCCATACGGACCTGGAAATAAAAAAAACATTTAAATTATTTTCCCGAATTGTATCGTAGTTTATCTCGGAACAAAAGGTGACATATAATCATTTCAAACAATCTGTCTCTAATCTGTAATAATGTAAACCATGCATGTTTTTAACAATTACATGTTGAGGTCAGTTCTTCTTTCGGCTTGTTGTTCCTGTCAGAGATCCAGTCCTTGAGAGAGCGCTCACACAGCTGCATCTGGATGTAGAGCATCAGGTGGAACTGGACCTGCAGATACAACCAAACCATAACTCAAAACTGTCGCATTTAAAAAGATAATTCTGACAACAAGTCTTTTAAACTCAAATTCAATTCAATTCAAGCTATCGAACATGACAATATTATTTTTCAAATTCTTGTCTGATGACTGAAAGTCTATTTTAGCACAAACCTCTTTGGGAGGCTTTGTTATGCGAGCGTCAGCCCACTGCTGAAAATCCTTGTCAATGCAGGAGTTGTTGTTCAGTTCGATGCTACTCCTGCTAGACTCCTCCTCCAGAAGAGCTGAACTGTCCCAGCCTGTGGCAGGACATTTGGTGCCCTTCACGGGATCTCGGTGTCCCAGGAACACACAGGGGACGTAGTTCTTCGGGATGCGCCGCATGGTTTTGGGACACACCACTTGGCCATTCTCTTGGGTTGGAACTAAAGCTTTGACAGGCTGGGTCTCTCTTGGGTGTGCTTTGGCACTTGGGGCTGCATCTGTTGGTGCTTGACTGAGGCTTTCAAAAACAATGGAGCTGGTGCTGCTGCTGTCAGGGCTCTCATCGGAACTATGAATGAAAGAGTCAGGAGTTACTTACTGTATAAACTATAACTGCATCTACATTAGATGAATACACTAGCATAAATAGTGATTCCAATATTGTTTTCATTTTTTTGATCTTCAACACAGTGTTGTAGTAAAAAGTACTTGACGACAACAACAGAAATAATGTCAAGTCTGTCAAGTCTGTAATTCATCCAACGTACAAGGTAATGATAAGTATCAATAAACCTAATAAATAATAGGGGTGGGGGAAAATATTGACTCCCTTAAGTTATAGGATTCTGTTTTTTTTTAAATGATTCCTGAATCAATTGTTTGACTCCTGAATTGATTTTATATAACTAGCACTTAACCCCAGCATCACCACTGTTTTAATTCACACACTTTCCATACAATGACGTTTGTGCTCATATTTTTGTCATATATAGTTTTCATATGCTCTGGACGTACAATAATTAATACTAGGGCTGCAACTTGTGACTGCTCCATTATTGATTAATACACAGATAATTCTCCGGAAAAATAGTTACATTCCAATCAATTTACTGTTGAAAAAGATCAATATAAATGAATGTACGAACAGTTAGTGTTGGATCCTACCTTTCGTGATCTCCAGCTGATCTCAGTGCAGGCAGGAGAGACTCAGGGGCTGCAGGCTGAACATGTTCCATCCAGGCAGTGTGATAGCCCACAACATTTACATGCTGCAGGCTGGACAACACTTTGACTTCCCTGAGGACCTAAAGCAAAACCAAATAAGACAATTATCAGCCTATCCCATCTCTGTATTTTGGGGGTAAAAATAAAGCCTCTATTGACAAAACACTGATGGCCCACCTTCATGCAGTCATCCTTTGAGACCTTTTTGATGAGTATTTTCTTCACAGCGTAGCACTGTCCATCCAGTTTGTTCATAACCTACAAGATGAAGTCACACATAATATGACTGTGTTGATCAACTCAACTCATGTTCTACTTTGGAGGAGTTTGTTTATATAGTATGGAGTAGAACAGAGTAAAATACCTTCCAGACATTTCCATATGATCCTTTTCCAAGTCTACACATCTCTTCAAATTCGCTAAGATACCGAGACGTCTGCGCTTGAAACAGGCCCTCCTTCGGTCTGCGGAAGGGCAAAAACAAACATCTCTTATTAAATACTCCTTTTTTCCCTTTCATAATATACTGTTGTTTTCAGCTGGTGGTATTTGTTTGTGTTGGGTATTCACTTCTTTGACCTTGTGTAATATTAAAAAAACATGTAAGTTGACACAGCTGCAATCAGGTTATCTAGGGCATCCATACGTACATGCATTTACATGTACACAACCTTATTACATGCCAAAATGGGGTGTTTCTACGAAGTTTGGTCATGGTACCTGAATCCGCTACTCACATAACTTAATAACTTTGTTACTCCAAAATGATGCGCATTTTGTTGTAGGCCACTCCCACTGCCACACCCCCTTTTAGCCAGTTGACATGACCATAAACACACGCTTCTCTCTCTCTCAGTCACACACAAACACACACACACACACACACACTTGACCCACATACCATATAATAATAACGACAAGAACAAAAAAAAGGTGGGGAAATTGGAAAAGGAACGATCGACTGGGTGTTCGCTAGAGCGATCTATGATCTCAAATACAGATTAATAAAAGTTACTTTCAAGCATGTCAACTACTCAAAGTGCAGCCTACCTTACTGCTGGATTGTGAGCGTTTGTGCCAAATAGTTGTTGACCCTGTAAAAAGGAAAACAAGTACCAGTTAGTAAATGGCTACAGCACTTCAGCACTCATTCTACATAATAGGTTAAAAAGAAATTAAGTCAGTCCCAAAATTAAAACTGACAACATACCGACTACTGCAAAGACATACTGATGATTTTGTTACCTGTGGATACAGTGAGGAGCTGGCGGCATGAAGCAGCTCAGTGAAGGCCCGGTTGTGCTGCAGTCTGACGGTGCTGAACTCATCACTTACTGCCAAAGGTGAGAGGAGGTTCATGGCGGCTAAACGCTGGCCAATGACTGTCAGAGATACAACAAAACAATGTATAAATGTATAATTATTAGGGCTGTCAGGCGATTAAAAAAATTAATCTAATTAATTACAGGATTTGTAATTAATTAATCTAATTAATCGCATTTTAATCTCATATCTGCTAAAGGTACCCAAATAAAGAATTCAAATTCTAGGACATTACAAAATTGTACAACGGCGGAGAATTGGCGAACGACCGCTGCGGTGTTAATGTGGTGTTACTTACAGCTCATAGGGCTGATCTGGACTGGAAGTTGTGTCGCGATTCTGCCTTCTCACAGCGCGAGACAGGTTCGTGGATCTGAGTGTCGCCATTTCAGCTTCGATACATGTATCGTTACAGCCCTACTAGCGACGCAGGTGGGAAGTGACGAACACGTCCGGACAAGTTCCGCGGTGCTAGTGCTACAGTGACGTGCCACTGCCAAGTAGCCTACGGGTCATTCAATGGGCCAAATTTAAAATGCTTGCGAATTCAATTGCCACTCAGAATCTCAGAATTAATTGCGTTAATTTGCAGTGTAATTAATTAATCTAATTAACGCGTTAAACTGACAGCCCTAATAATTATATTATTATATTATTATATATAATATATATTATTCTTTAAACCAGCTGTCACTTAATCTCAGTACATACCTTTAAACAGCATACGTGAGCGTGCTGGATTGCTCTCGTAGACGAAGCACAGGTGCTCCAGCAGAGAGCCCAGCAGAAGGTGGTTGGGGATTGCTGAGGCAAACTCCTGGATGGACAGGTAACGCCTGCCGGCCATCAACACCTCATGGTTATCATCTGTGTCTGAAGCTGAGCACACAAAATGGAAAAGAGAAATGAAAGAGGAAGTAGTCTTACTCTTTTTACAATTAAAAGGCTCAAAGTGTGGCACAAAACAACAGTTTAGATTATATTTGACTTTGCTGAACTCCAGCTAAGATCAAATACACATATAACCACAGTATTTCTTCTCTTTATTCTTACCTTCTTCAATAACCTTTGCTAACATTTCAACAAGGTTTTTGTCTCCTAGGTCCATTTTTCAGTATAAAAACACTTTTGGTCCGACATTAAGCACTCGGAGCTCTACTAATCCTGCTCACATCCAAGGCAAAAAATGAGCTCATCTTGTTTACACATGAGGGGGCGTGCACAGTAGTAAGGCTTATCTGCCAGTTCCAGTGGACCCCAGCCTCCTCCAACTAACTGTACTCTATAAACACATGATCACTTGGTCACTGTGCCAGGATGGGAAGGAGGGGCTGTTTCATCTACTCTCATTTCACCATTCTGTGGAAATGTAGAGGGGCAAGTCCTGACTTGTTTTTCTTTTCCTATATTATCTTATAGGTGGAAATACAGGCAGAGAACAACTGATTTGTTCTGAACATTACTTCAACAATACAAAATGAAAATGGGCAAAACGAGAAGTAGAAATGTATTGCCAAACTAAAATTTGATTTGGTATAACATCCTGACGATGTCACTGTACCATGACAATTTACTGTTGAATGCAAGTTTATGTAAGATTGTGAGTAAAGGGGCATGAGGCTTCTTCTCAGACTGTGAAAAACATCCTGATGATTTCATCAGGGTAATCCTAGGCCTGACTTGAGACTCCAAAAGTTCAATAAAAAAAAAAATAATAAAAAAAACTGGAGGCATGTAGTTTGGAAGATGGGTAAACTTAACAGGCAGGGAGGGGCTAATGAAGGAGCACTGTTAAGGTGCATTATGGGAAATGAGGAGAAAAAAAGATCCTCCTGTTTTGAACCTAAACTCATATTAATAAACAAAAAGTCTGGATACCCATGCATCTGTCGCTTCAATTTAAACGGTTCTATTTTCAGACTGTCCGACGCAAGGCCTCTTACTTTATGAAGGTGCAGTATCAAATTGCTGGACTACCCCTTTAAGCATGGTGATTAGAGCTGAGCTGTATAAAGATAATAAGCAAAATATCTCTGTAAGACCTTCTGCTAATATTGATTTATTCTGCAATGCGATACATATGTCTTTGTAGAAATGGAAAAAACATGTTGGATTGCCAATTGTTGTTAATATCATAAGACTGCAACAAAATCTACTAGTAATTACATTTTAAAGTAAGACACCTTTAAAGACCTTTAACAGCTTTGGCATTCTTTCTCTTTATAGAGACCACAACTGAGCCTGAAGTATTTTTATTTGAGTGGTTATTTCTACATCTAAAAATCAGTCTGGAACCTTACATCATACAGAGACTTATATTTTAAGGAATCTACTATGGCTTGTATAGAATGACAGACTCTTAAGCTGAAGAAGAGACTAAAACATGTAAGAATGGAAATCATTTTGTCTCAAAAAGGTGTAACAACAAGTACTACCCTGGTATTGACAGGGTTTCAGTCCAAAACCTAGAAACTGTCTTTAATATGTTAAGTATAGCTGGGCACTATATACGATACATATTTCGTTATCGTGATATGAGACTATGTATCGTCTCAGATTTTGGACATCATTACATCTTGATATGGCACAAGTGTTGTCTTTCCTGGTTTCAAAGGAACCATTACAGTAAAATGATGTCATTTTCAGAACTTACCAGACTGTTCTACTCGTTCTAACACTTGCCTTTACCCACTTAGTCATTATATCCACATTACTGATGATTATTGATCAGCAATCTCATTGTGTTGGTTCTTTGTGAATGAACCAATAGTAATCCCTACAACACTGTTGCAATATCTATATCGAAGTAGGGCCTTTTTGTTCAATACTATTGTGATATCTGATTTGTCACCCAGTCCGGACATTAATAAAATGCTTTTGATAGGATTCAAACATATAGCACTATATACTGTATATTGTAATGTGGCCTAAAAATATTGCGATACTGTTTTGAGGACATACCGCCTAGCCCTACGTTAAGCAAAATGTTACGTTGCACCGGTGTGGACAGAAATTAACTCTTGCACTGCACTTTTATCAACCACATAAGAATGCATAATGTTGAATTATTAAACCATTTAACTAAATGGACATGGGTGCATACTAAAGTCGTAGCTTTTTATTGAGTTTCTAAGAGTACTGGACACAGTGGCTTTACTCATTTATCTATTAAATGTATGAAGTGATACTCATGGGGGATGTCTGATATCTAGAGTAAAGGTCGGGTGGACACTGTGCCACAGTTAAGAAGGGGGCCCAGAGAGTCACGTTGTTGTCATTACCTTTAATCCCTCAACTACGCCCCTGGCTATTTTCACAAGCAAGAAAGTGTCGAACTACTCAGAACAACTTTTTACACTGGTATCATTGTGGCAGGTAATATGGGCTAACCAGCACCACCACCACCAAAGTCAAGTCGATTACGACCCGTAATCACTGTTCAATTAGTAACAACCATAAGTAAAGCTGCTTACTGTCAAACTGGACTTCATCATCGTCGTCCTCGCTGGTCACACTCATCAGGCCGTTATTCTCAACGTCATGTGTCCTGATGGGTTTAATGTTGTGGTGGACAAAAACATTACTGCTGCTACCAGAACATTCCTCCGACACCAGGAGTCCGTGGTTGGATGTCGAACTGTACATAATTGTACATGAAGACTAATAACTAGTCGGAAAAAGTGCGTTTAAAAAAAAATGCTGATCAATTTACCGCAGCTATCCCATGTCAGCAGCGAGAGGCGTCAAAATACTAATTGAATTCTGGCTTCACAAGTGTTTACATCGCATAAATATGTCAGAAGAGACGGTGGAAGGTTTCTCTCACAAGTCCCATATGTTCAGCCATGTTTCTACAGCCGAAATAACCAGGGACCGTCTGACAATATATGTGCTCGACCAAGAACGGCGAGCGAACAAAAGTTCTACAAAAAATGATGGCATGAAATCAACAAAACTGTTATGGTCTAACATAAATATAATTTTTCAAGCTCCAAACCGCCGAGAAGGACCCTGCACGAAAAAGCTATTTATTCGTTCTTTTAGAATATGAGGTCTTTGCACACGCGCCCTAACATCAAGTTTCCGGTTGGTTTGGTGATGAAATAGTACAAAGTGCAGGGCAACTGTTTTTATAAACCAGACGCACATATGTCAGTCGGTTGATTATGTCTTCAGTGTTGTACTTATGTTCGTTTTGTGAGGGTGCTTCTTCCGCGCATTTTAATTTTATATTATTACGTTTGAGACACAACCTGCGCAGTTTTGCGCAAAGTTGACGCTCGCGAACGATCGGCGCAGTCGCGCGGTACAGCTCGACTTCTGTGTTTACAGCGTGATGCCGCGAGGCGGGTTCACTGAAATTTTACATTTCAAAGCAAACTTGCTACATTTGACAATGGCGACTTTTTATTAGCGGGCGCCTCTTCCTTCCACCGTGTTAGAAAGAGTCACATGTCAAAAACCTCGTGAAGCTTTTCAGTCTTCGAAGATGTCTGATGCTTGGTAAGTTAGCTAACAGAGTAATCATTTCTGTATCTAGTGTGCAGATGTATTTGTTTTGACAATATGCAAATCTTAAGTGAAGACTTGTGTTATATTTGCAACCCGCTTCATCAGAGAAGGTCATGCATATTATGGAATTCTTATTCTTACTCTTCTTATGTACACCTCAAACACATGTACTTACAAAGATAACAGAGCCACTCTACAATACAGTACAATAGGAATAAAAATGAACTCCACAAATATAGGCTATATTTTTATTGAGACTTCACATTTTATTGTTAGTCCCACAATCCTCATGTATTTATCACAGATCCAAGAACACAGGGTTTAAAGCTGCAATATGTAAGAATCGGCCACCTGTCGAGTTAAAGCTGCTGTAAGTGGTGTATTTTTAATCAAATAGGTGTTAAATAGATCTATATTCCAACAATTGAATCTGTTGCTCAAATATGAATTCAACAGAAGATAAAGTTATACATCATTGTGACTGAACACTGCTTTTCTGCACAGCTCCTCTGAACCTGCCAGAGCCATCAAGGCCATCGATAAGCACTCAGTGCATCAGATCTGCTCTGGACAGGTGGTGCTGACTTTGGCCACCGCTGTCAAAGAGCTGGTGGAAAACAGCGTAGATGCAGGGGCCACCAACATCGGTGAGTACTTCTGTACACAGTGTGACACTAGGGTCTTCTGTTTTCTAATGAGACTTTGATAGCCCACCAATTGCTCATGAGAGCTGCACTTCTGAATCACATCGTTACATGTTCCAGATGTGAGGCTAAAAGAGTGCGGAGCTGAACTGGTGGAAGTGTCGGACAATGGCAAAGGAGTAGAGGAAGCCAACTTTGAGGGACTGAGTAAGTGTCAGTTTTGTTTGTCTTCACCCAGATAGTCAAAGTCTAGCTGATCTTTTTGGTCAAGTGAAACTTCTTCTGATCCTTCCACAGCATTGAAGCATCACACGTCAAAGCTGAGGGACTTCTCTGATCTCATCCATGTGGAAACATTTGGCTTCAGGGGTGAAGCCCTCAGCTCTTTGTGCGCTCTCAGGTAACAGCCACATAAACTCAGCACGTAGACCTATATTACCTGTTATCTCATCGACTAAAATTCCATTTTAATCCCCTGTGCTCCAGTAACCTATCCGTGGTGACATGCCACGTGTTGAGCCAGGTGGGAACCAAGCTGGTGTTCGACCAAAAAGGCCACCTCGTGCAGCAGTCACCTCATCCTCGGCAGCAGGGCACCACAGTCAGCCTGCAGCAGCTCTTCTACACCCTGCCTGTTCGACACAAGGAGTTCCAACGCAATATTAAGAAGGTCAGTCATCAAAGGATCATTTTCAAATACATTTTATGAAACTCCAGATAGTTGTTACAAAAATAAATTATTTTGTTTTACACAACAGTTTTTCCTACTTTCTTCGCAAGTATTAATTTCCATTCATATTATATAAGATTGTCTTGCAATGACTTTACACTTACTTGCAAAAATATTTAAATATTGTGTAATGATACATTTGAAAGTGTGGTCTTCCAGTTGTGTTTCCAGGTGGTGGTTGGAACTTTTGAAAAAAAACAACCAAATCATATGTTCGGCCATTCCCATTTACAAAAGTGCAACTATTTGTTTTATTAATTTTGGACAACATCAAGCCCTGAATGTCCGAACTAGCGGTTGATTTTAAGCTGAAGTCTAACACAGTAAAGGAGCAAGAGCATACAAAACCACCAATGTAAATGCAGCGGGAGTTTAACATCACATAAATAATTCAAACTAATTCTGAAGTAACACTCTTCTATATTTCATTCTTCTGTATTTTCAGGAGTATGCCAAAATGATACATGTCCTGCAGTCGTACTGTATCATCTCCACAGGAGTGCGTATCACCTGCTCCAACCAAAATGGGCAAGGAAAGCGCAGCACAGTCCTCAGCACCAGCGGCAGCCAGAGTATGAGAGACAACATAGGGGCCATATTTGGACCAAAACAGGTTGGAACATCGGTTTCGACTGCGGATTTCGAACATTGTTCTTGACTATACAGTTGATCTGTAAACTGCAGAAAGTGTCAGTCTGATTCTCCACAATGCTGCCTTGAAGTAAATCAAATCATTTCTTAAGCTCTTAAGTTGAAATCCAAGAGTTAAAGAATTTCGAGGAACTGTGTAAACGAAAGTGCATCTTATTTGGTTTGGTTAGTGCTTAAGTTCAGTGTCTGTTGTGTCTTCTGCAGCTGCAGAGTCTTCTGCCTTTTCAGCAGGCGTTCGCTACAGAAAATGTTCTTGAAGAATATGGACTGAAAGAAGCAGATCTACCCAAACAGCTCTTTTCGTGAGTTTCACCATTTCACGGAAGTCCTGTTTAATCCTTCTTTGCAAACAAAACGGTCCTTTTGCAAATGAAACACTCTGTTTTGGTAGTATCACAGGGTTTGTGTCACGAGGGGACCATGGCGTTGGGAGAAGTGCCACAGACAGGCAGTTCTTTTTCATTAACAACCGGCCATGTGATCCCCTTAAGGTAATTCCATTCAAACATTTAATAATGTCTTATAGCTCACTTTAATGCAGCTGTTAGCACACATAACTGAGACCTTTTTTATGTTTTATAACAACAGTGTTTTACTTTTTCTGTGCAGGAGTATTTGTAGTTGTTGACAAACACAATAATACACATCTCATTTCCGGTTAATCTCAATTTTGCAGGTGACCAAACTTGTGAATGAAGTGTATCACATGTACAACAGACATCAGTATCCATTTGTTGCTTTGAATATAGCCGTTGCCTCAGGTAAGCAGATAGCTGAACTGAAGTTATTCCTCAAACAAACCCTCGACTTTCTGTTCTACTTGAGCGTTTTTGTGGCTTCATTTCAGAGTGCGTGGATGTGAACGTCACCCCAGACAAACGGCAGATTTTCCTCCAGGAGGAGAAACTCTTGCTGGCTATTCTTAAGACCTCTCTTATCAACATGTTTGAGGCAGGAGTCAATAAGATAAGCCTGAACTATACACCATTAACCAGCACCAGTAAGTGCAGATCATAGTGTAATATTTATTTATATTTTATATTATGGCAGTGTAATACTGAGAGTGCTTTTTGTCTCTAGATACAACAGCAACATCTGAAATCTGCAAAGTTGTCCCATCTAATGACAATACGGCAGAATCTGGAGAGGAACCGGTCACTCAGAGCCGAAAGTCGTCCCTAAACCTGGCCGGCCTTAAAGCTGCTTTCTCAAGTCACCACAGCTTCCCTTCTGGGAACAAGTCAATTGCGGCAAAAGCTGCCAACATCGGCTCCACGCAGAAAACTCTACAATCTTTTTTTAAGGACACTGTCAAACCTACTAGCTGCACCCTGGGTGTGAGATCTCCTTTGAAAACCTCAAAAGATCTAGCAAAAAGCTCCCCGGTGAGGAATTCTGTGCTGGATGGGTTCAGGTACGGAACGACTGTCAGGGATACAGACTCCAGTTGTGATGTTACCATGGGACCACCAGATGTTCAGTGTTCAGGCCAAGAGTTCAGTTCTCCTGAGCCAACTGCTGACAGACTCAGTGTGAAAGATGAAACATTTGAAGAAACGTCCGATGATAATTACACCGTTCCTGATGAAGTAGAGCTACAGACCAGTCCAGTCCCCTCCAACGAGGACTGTCCTGTGAGCCCGGATGCCAAGAGGTCCAGGACAGAGAAACCACATTTCACTAAAGAGCACAAACCCGACTCCTCATCAAACCACTCAGAGAAATTCTCCTTGATGGTGGACACGCCCGTCTGCCGTCAGAGGAGGACGGTGCCTCTCAAGTTCTCATTCCAAGAGCTAGCAGGGAAGATGAAAAGGTTACAGGAGAGGCAGGCACAGAGGGACGGGGAGAATCTGCGCTATCGACGCTTCAGGGCCAAGATCAATCCCGGAGAAAACCAGAGTGCAGAGGATGAGCTCAAGAAGGAGATTAGGTAGGATTTTGCTCCTGTGAATGCTGCTGACTGAACTTGCCAAGCTTGGTGTGTAATTTCCACAACAGTAATTTATCTTTCTTACATCCACACAGCAAAGACATGTTCAAACAGATGGAGATCATTGGTCAGTTCAACCTGGGCTTCATTATCACCAAACTCAACTCGGACATCTTCATGATCGACCAGCATGCCACGGATGAGAAATACAACTTTGAGATGCTGCAGCAGCACACTGTGCTCCAAGGACAGAAACTCATTGCGTAAGAATCCAAATCTATCGGTGAATTCTGCCTTCTGTTGTTTGTTATGAACTTTTTTTTTTACTAATAAATGATCTGTTTTCTATTTTTCACTTTACATTCGCAGCCCTCAGAAGCTTCACCTTACTGCTGTCAGTGAAAATGTACTCATGGAGAACATTGAGATCTTCAGAAAGAATGGCTTTGAGTTCCTTGTCGACGAGGATGGTACGAACATTTAACTGCTAAACACAAGCGATTAATTACGAGTTCATTTTATATGAAGCTCAAAACAGTTGCTCCCTATTTTGATGATCGCAAACACTAAACTAAACGTTTATGTTTGTGACTGCAGCTCAGGTGATGGAGAGGGTGAAGCTGGTGTCTCTGCCCACCAGTAAAAACTGGACATTCGGCCCAGCGGACATTGAAGAGCTGATCTTCATGTTGAGCGACAGCCCAGGGGTCATGTGTCGACCGTCCCGTGTCAGGCAGATGTTCGCCTCACGAGCCTGTCGAAAATCTGTGAGTTTATGGGGGAAATAAACAGACACTTTAAAGGTCCCATATGGTAGAAAGTCGGATTTCCATTTGTTTTATTATAAGGACGGGGCTAGATGCAACACTGTGAAAGTATCAGTGTCTTTAAACGACCTAACAAGACAACTGTAGAGTAGAGTAAGGTGTGATTTTGAGTCATCTAAAATGTAAAAACACTGTGATGGTCCTTTAGAATTAGCTACAATGAGGGCAGTTGTTATTCAATTTTTCTATAGACTTATTGTCTAACATAGCTCTATTCCTGACACATGATTTCTTGTTTTGTTCACGTCCATCTCAAGGTGATGATTGGCACAGCTCTCAGTGTCAGCGAGATGAGGAAGCTCCTGCTTCACATGGGGGAGATCGAGCATCCATGGAACTGTCCTCACGGCAGGCCCACCATGAGACACCTCGCCAACCTGGACATCATCTCAAAAGACTGACGATGTCGAGGAAGGAACTGTTGGAGAATCCTACTTTACGCTGGCTTCTTATAAGAGGAATGTGCTTTCTTTCATTTCACTTATTTCTGTTAAACATCACCCTTTGACACAGCGAGAAGACAGAGTTGTAGATACTGTATATTTGTATGGTTCAAATGGTTATTATTGATTGATTAGTGTGTATTTCTTAATTTCTGTTAATATATGCTCTGATTTTATTGGTATTTTGTAGCACAAAATCATAGTTTTTATATTTTAACACCTTTATTAAAGGAAAACGTTGATCTGCAGATTCATTTTGCATTTTTTGTATGCCTGCCTCGACAGTTGGATTGAGAGAGGGGAAGCCAACAAAACTCAGCCCAAACTGTTCTACTAGGCAAAGCTGATTGGATATGAATCAAGATTCTGTCACAGCACCGATTATTACTCTTAGCAAATGTTATCAGAAACACATTTAGTGTGCTGCTCAGCTGTAATACGAGACGGACAAGACTGCTTTTTCCATCCTCCTAACTATATATTGGGGAACATGTGCAAAATACATTAATCTCAAAATAGAGGAAAGATGATTTGTCTCTAGCAGATTTCCATCTGTAGTCCTGGGCTGTCACATCACCCACCAGCAGGAGGATTTTGTGGTCTGTTTCAGTGGTTGTTGAAAGTGTGTTTCTCTGGTCATATAGCAACAATTAAAATCATATTTGTATCTTTGTACTGCATAGACAGCTCAGTTTTATGAAAAGACCATCTTTCCAGTGGTGAAATACCCATTTAATGGGTGTCATAAACAATGGGGGAGAGAGGCAAAGTACTTTTACTTAAGTACTGTATTTTAGTACTTCCATTTTCTGCTACCTATTTCTCCTACTCCACTACATTTGAGAGGGAAATACTGCACTTTCTATTCCTCTACATTGATTTAACCACCTGAGTCACTCACTACTTATTCAGCAGATTTTGTTTAAAAATACAAAATATAATCCAAAAATGAATTATGATGTGATATTACAGATTAAGATAAATCTTTATTGATTCCCGAGGGGAATTTCAAAAGCTGCCCAGCAGATAAACAATAGAAAGAAGTTAAACCACTTTAACCAACTTCAGCATTCAAGTGATGTAAACATTTATGCATTCATAATGGTAATGCAATAATATGCATTATTCTGGAATTGCCATTCTGCACAATAAGTAATTTTACTTTGGGTATTTTACATATATTCTGATGCTACTACTTTTGTGCATTTACTTAAATGTAAGCTAAAATTCTGAATGCAGGACTTTTAATTGTAACCGAGTATTTACTGTCGTATTGCTACTTTTGAAGGACTGAGTCTGAGTATTCTCTGGTACCCTCGGGTAATAAACAACATATGTATGAATGTGGAGGAAGTATTCTAATACTACACTGTGATTATACCCCCCCAATTTTATTTATTTTTTTAATTAAGGTGTGAATCATTATATATTATACATTATATTAGCAGCACAATTTACCTCAAGTGTCAAAGTAGCACAATAGCCCTTTTGACTGATGAAGGTTGCCGTAGTTCGAAGCGTCCGTTGCCACAGAAACCGTTACCATGGAGAGGATCCTAGCTAGCACGACAGACAGCCTACATAAACGCGCAGAATGACACAGGGGGAAAAAAAGACAAGAAACAAGATACAAAATGATAAACAGGACACCGAGGAAACGTGCGGAAACGCAAGATTACCACAGTCACCGGGGGAGAAAGAAAAAAGAAAGTTAGTGAGCAGCTCTGCTAGTTTGAAGGCAAACTCAGCGGATGTGGAAGACCACCAAAGCCTTCCTGTCAGCGATGAGAGTGACAGTGGAGACATCTATAAACTTCCAACACTTTTTAGCTTAGTTATACAGAGGTAAATACACACCAATAACATTAATGTGCTAATTATTTTTTAGAGCACCCTCACGTTAAACTGGCTGTAGCTGAAGTGTAAATTGTAGTGTCGCGTTTACAGATATGAAGGGGGAACATGTGAAGGCCTGTTTCATGGAGAAGGAGTCGCCTGTTTTGAAGGAGGCCATATGTACAAGGTACAGTGCGAATGTCGTCATATCTTGATGCTATGGGGGAAAGACTTTGATTTTTCAGAGGCCCACAGTTAATACTGACTTTATGAATACTTTAGTCTATTGTAGAACATTAGGCAAAACATTGTCAATTGAAATATTTTTTTTAAAAGTATTTCAATGGGTAACAATATTATTTTCTTTTCCAATGTATTTAAAGGGGCATATGCAATAATGTTAGTCGAAAAATTTGATGCCTTCACTAAACTTATCAAAAGAATGTGGAGGAATAACAGTACTGACATTATTACATCTGTGTATTGTGTTGCAATGTTTAGCATGCTAACAGCTAGCCCTGTAAACACCAACAATTCCTTGGTGTTCTAAGTTCCAAGCCCTTGCCGCTAGCTGCACGGCTAACTGAGCTAAATAGCTAACGGGAGCTACAATTGGCGGGGATTAGTCGTTACTCTATTATGTTGCCCTTTAGAAATACAATTTCAAGCAGTTTT
>CAEMYA010000140.1:2602845-2630493 GCA_903131615.1 Diplodus sargus | reverse complement strand
AAATTGCATTCACAGGCTTAACAAAACTATATCATTAAGTCACTGCTTTGTTTTCCCTGAAGGGGATGTTTTCAAAGGGATTTATGGACGGACACGGTGTCTTCACACAGACTTGCGGAATAAAATATGAGGTAGGGCACTATAATGAAAATACTTACATTTTAATGCAGGAATTTTCAATGTGCTTGATAACATTTGAGACCCCATGTGTACTTTAACCATAAAATAAGAAAAAAGAATGGAATCATAAAATAGTTTGACAATAAATCCAAACAAAATTGAAGTCAATTCTAATCCAACAGGGAGAATTTGTGTGCAACATCCCCATGGGCCAAGGCACGTACATCTGGCCAGGTGGCAGTTCCTATGAGGGTGAAGTGTACAATGGTATACAACATGGGACTGGAACCTACAAATGTGCAAAAACTGGCGTATCCTACACAGGGCAGTGGGATCGGGGCAAGAGGCACGGAAAGGTATGATCTACCAATTTATAATTAAGGTACAGTATTTTCTTTTAAAGATTTCTTTCAATCGATGTCTTTGTTTCAGGGCACAGTGTATTATAATCAGGATAAGACCTCTTGGTACAAAGGAGACTGGGTGAAAAACAGCAGAGAGGGATGGGGAGAGAGACGGTATGTATTGGTGCATGGCTAATCTGTAGCCTGAGATTAGCCCTCAATTTGAAATGTCTAAAGGTGACATCTGTGTTTTAACAGCTACCGCTCTGGTAACATGTACTCTGGTGAGTGGAAGAACAACCAGAGACATGGAGAGGGCACGATGAGGTGGATCAAACTGGGTGAGGAGTATGTTGGATTGTGGCAAAATGGAGTTCAGGTATGAAACCATATACACTTATATGTATCGTTATCTTAGACGTTATACAGACTATCTACATCAACATATCCAGCTGTTAATCAAGCATCCAACAAGTTTTCCAAAGAGGGTGTCGTATCTGTATTCAGCATCAAAACGTACTCAGATCTTACTTTTTTGCCACCTGTTTAGCTCACTCAAATTCAGTAACACACCTATGATACACACATATGTTAAAGAAAATACAATTTTAAGGTAGGAGAGCTTGTGGATGATCAGATGATGACATACAAGAGGGGAAATGGAGCTCCCACCCCTCCGTGCGGTAAACACCTACAATATTTTCAAAATTCAAATGCAGGATATCATTAA
Source organism: Diplodus sargus (assembly GCA_903131615.1). NCBI lineage: Eukaryota > Metazoa > Chordata > Actinopteri > Spariformes > Sparidae > Diplodus > Diplodus sargus. Next base: position 2,629,299 of record CAEMYA010000140.1, on the reverse strand, counting down.
TAGTGTTACAGTGGGCTGGTACCCAGGCTCACAGTTTTGCATGTTGTTACAGGTGCAATTCCTCTGTCAGGCATTGATTCATCTATCTCATCAGACATGGCTCTGAGCATTGAATATCTGCTGGATGTAATCCCTGAGAGAGAGCGGGACACCGAGCGCACAAAGGTCAGGTCCTGCTTCACTATAAAAGCTTTTCCCCACATCCTTATTTTCCATCTGGATCCTGATGCTCACGTGTAACAGGTGGAGTTTGCGGTGATGATGCATGGCACAGAGCTGAGGTCCATCTACAGTTTTTACAGCAGACTTGGCCGTGCCTGCTCCCCAGATAACACCGCCTTGCTGACACAGCTGCAGTTCTGGCGCCTGCTCAAAGACTGTAACATCCACCATCACGACATCACTTTGGCTCAGATTGACAGATTTACCAGAGGTGAGAACCTACACATACACATTATAAAAGCAGTATTTTTGGTCACTGCTTAATGTTTTTACTCTTTGTGCCTCAGGGGATTTCTCTGCAGCTGAGATCCACTCTCCGTTCACCACTATACTTCTTCATAGGTTCCTCAGCTGTCTTGTGGTTGTGGCCTACCACATTTACCATAAAGACATGGTGTAAGGGATGACTTTTAACAGATTTTTAACATTAGATGAAACTAGAATACGTCTAGTGCTACAATATAGTTGTTATTTTTTGAGTGAAATAATACAACTACTATTCTAAACTTTTTTTTTTAGCCTTGGTGAAGTAACATTACTTCTCTTTTCACAGGTCACAAAAGCACCTTCTGGTTGCGTGCTTTTCCAAACTAATGACAGACAACATTCTTCCCAATGCTAAGAATGTAAAAGGTGGTAACACTGTAATTTTAAAGGCTCATGTGCACACACACGTATTAGATGTCAAATGAACCTGCAAACTGATTTATTACAGCATCAGAAGCCTCAAATGGGGAAAATATGGAAGCATAACCAGATAGTTAAGCATTATTTAGCGTAATAATGATGCAAAGAACACCAGTGTACAGGTTCCTCGTCTGTCCTGTGTTTTATGAATGTTTTGTCTGAGGTGACAACCTACTGTAATAGCTGTGCTTGTTGACTATGACTTTGTTGATCCAGGCCTCCTGTTTAAGCAGCCAGACTGTGCTGTGGTGGCTGTGAACAATTTGAAGAAGAGCTGGGAAGTCTATCGGGCCTACTGCAAAGTCAGTGCAGCCACCAGAGATGATCAGACCATGGCCTGCTGCCACCTGCTGCGGCTGTTCAAGGTGCAACACACTGCAGCATGAAGATAATCATATGTGCTGCTTTATTTCCCCCCTCTAACAATAAGAAAAGGATGCAAATCATGTTGCTTGTTGCTACAGAAAAACCAGACGGTTGGCCAATTGTGAATGACTCGATTAAATAATTAAATGTATTCTATGGTTAGAAATACAAGGAATTTCTAGTAACATTTCAGTTTGCATTTAGTGATCGATTGTGTTTTTCTCTCTGCTAGGATTTCCATCTGCTGGACAATAACCTGACTGCTGCGAAATTAATGGAGATCATCACAGCGGAGAGCCGTGACCCCAGCAACCTGTCCTCCTGTCTGGATTTGGAGGTCCAATTCTAACAGACTCATTCGTTATGTTTTAGTGTCTTTTGAAAGGTTGACATTCACTGTTATTGTCCCACACATTCTGCTGCAGATCACATTCCTGGAGTTTTTTGAAGTACTCCTGGGCTCCACTGAGGTGAAGTGTCAGCAGGTTTCTGTAGGCCAGGAGGGCCAGTCACTGTCCAGCCCCAAGGATCTACCCGAGGGGGAGGCCAGCGAGAAAATCCTACAGACTACAAACAGCCCTTCCCAGTCGGTCAGATTCTTTCTTGAGCCGCTGATGCCTTCTGCGCACCTTACCACACTATGTAAAGAATGTAGTTATTCCAGCAAACTGTGTCTTTGATACTTACACTACTAGGTAAAGCTGGAAATTCCGCACAAGAAAATAATTTACAGGGTTCTATCCTGGTGGTAGCTCCGATGAATTGCATTTACAGTTTTTCACAGCCAACACAAGTTATGACTGTCTCTCTAGAAATCACTCACCTTTCTATGAAAAGACATCCAAATATTCCATATTGATATTATTATTGTCCCACCCCTGCTGTTGGTATTGCTGAAATATTCTGTAATCTTTATAATCATGTAATTACATCTTATCATAGACAGAGAAATCAAGTGACACAGCAGAATTATCCAGCACCCAGGACATGGAGGGTCAACAAGATGTCGAGGCTGAAGTCAATGAGGAACCTCATTCTGCAGGTTTGTTTTCTGGGTAATTCACTAGTTTACTTTTTTGGCTTTAATCTTAAAAAATCTCACATGTCACATTTCCTGTAGAACAAACAGAAGAACCTCGAGGTGAAGGACATGGGGTGCAATCAAGAGGAATAGAGGAACCGGGGCTTTGGATAAAGACCATCCATCAGTTCTTCAACCATTTTTTCTTCCCAGCTTTTGAACATTACCAGTTAGTGTCCAGAAATATGAAAGAAGATAGGCTCCACCAGGGGACCCAATGATGCATCACTCTGGTCAAGAACCAATAAGGAGCCAGGTAGCACACTTAAGGCTTCATTATATAGTCAATGGCTCAGTCAATGTATGAGTTAATACCACTCACAAGATTTAATCGAGTACAAGAGTTGTTTAGTTCACTAGTTGACTGATAAAATGTAAGCAGAATGAACAGCTTAATATTACTGCATTCCAATTTATGTATGCATCAACCACCAGATGGCGCCCATCACTCTCCCTCCATGTAGCTTTTAATTTCAGCTCTGCCCATGATTGTGCCATTAGACGTGTAGTGGTAAATGTTCTGTTGTATTGTGTTACAGGTAGAATGATGCAGTAATGAACAGAGGATGAAGCCAATTGTTCTGTACCACAACAATCCAAACAGTATAAAAAATAAACACAATGCCTTCAAATACAGTGGTACCAGTGCACGGTAATGTGAATTACTTATCCAGGTTTTGAATACAGTGAAAATCTCATACTGTGTCAAAAGCAACAGTAATAAAAGCACTTAGTGCATGTGTGCCTCACATGTGAATAAAGAGTTCTGGCCATTTCTTTGGAGTAACTAAAACTTTAATAAGATCAAACGGCAGACAAAACTATTTTCCATTGATCTAAAAATAAAAGTCGGAATCATAAGAAGATTTTTTTTCACCAAAGACAGTTAAAAGTAGTAAATATGTAAAAGTTATAAATGTAAAAGAATTTCTTTTTTTTGTACATTAGAGAGGAGGGGTGAAGACCATGAGGTCACTTGGACAGACAGACTGGCGTATCCGGTCCTTCATGTCTGGGGTGAAGAGCAGCAGGGCAGAGTCTGCTGTCTGGGCCTGAGAAATACAGACAGAATATTCAGCAATGGTAAAGCTATGGTAAAGAAATAAAAGATGAAATAACAAGCTCATTTATTTGATCAGTGTGGATTCAAAGTCTATATTTGAAAGTGAAGAAATCATTTTTAAGTTAAAAAAAAAAAGAAAAAAAGGAAAAAACTTTGACCTGTGGTGACTGAAGAGTGAACACCGAAGACAGCGCAGGCAGTGCTGTGATGACAGTGAGAAGTGAGCAGAACAGTGAGTTAAAACAGACAAATGTGCACTTTGTTCAAAATAAACCTGTGCCAGAAGAATAAAGTGTGGCAACTCCCTCATAACCAGCACAAGTACAACATTTTCTTTAAAATAAAAAAAAGAACAAACCCAAAATAATCTTGCTATCACAACGATTACTGCAATTCCTTCAGTATGAATTTTAGTTTTGCTCATCTGAGATAAAGTTCAACCAGAGCTTCATCATGCATTAGTGGTGCTGAGCTACAAAACCCATGCGTACACATTGTGCGTGCATGAACGGTACCTACGGGGATCAATCATACCTGCTTCTTGCCGAGTAAGCAGGTCTTCGGATTGATTTCTGGGACTCTCCATTTCGACATCCACTGCCATGGGTGAGAGTGTCTCCATGGCAACTGGCTCCCCCATGGGTGATAAGCTGCAGCTCTGTGAAGGCTGCAGGTAACGCTCAAAGTCCAACCCAGGAAGTTCCTGAAACGGCAAGAGAATAACTTGTTGTGAGGCAAGACTGGATATGAGGTTTGATTTAAGGGTATCCTGTGATATTTTCAGTACCGTGAAGCCTGAAAATGTGTTTACCTCAACAACTGAGCTGTCTGGAGTGTGACACACAGACTCCTGGGTCTTCGTGGGGCCCTGCACAGCGGGAGGGGACGAGATTGGAGGCTGACTCGGAGTCACGCAGGGTGACAACGTGAAACTCAGACATGCTGTGAGCTCAGGGGCCTGGGAGACCGGGAGAGACATTTTGCACGGCGAGGGGGAAAGTCTGGGCGAGAGGTCTTCGTCTTGCTCCTCGACTACAGAGATTGACGGAAGTGATCGTACAGGTGTTGCTGTGCTCATTTCAGGAGCTGTTTCTGACTGGTGTGCAGGGCTTTCCTCAGGCTGGGTGTTGTCTGAAAGCACTTCCTTCTCAGGTGACAAACAAAGAGAGACATTGACGGCGTCCATTCTCTCCTGGGATGACTGAGGAGTGCCACGCTGAGACTTTGCCGGGGTCTGGTTGAGTGTAAGGCGGAGTCGGGCAGGAGTTTGGAGGGGCGGAGCAGGAGAGGCGGCAGCGGCGTTAACAGGAGTCTGTGCCAGTGCCAGGGATCGTCGAGTGACTCTTCTGGGTGAGAGGTAGTTGGAGCACGGAGAAGCCTGAGGCAGCACGGCGGCACTAAGACGGGTGGATCTCCTCACTGTACCTACAGATAACACATACAAAAACACTGTAAAGACCAAGTCTTACAGATCAGGCATTAGGATCAGGGAAAAGCAAGTTGTTTTTTTCTCACCTGATGGCCTGGCTGGGCTCTCCACCTGGAAGAAGCCTCCATCAAACACCACTGAGTCAGTTGCTTGGGGTTCTGCCTGGGGTTGCGGCTCCTGAGAGCTGGCGCTGGTGTCGTCCTTATCAGTACCAGCATCCGTTTCGGTTTTCTCTGCCTCCGCTGCCTGCTGTCTGGCTTTCATGGCTGCTTTGGCTGCAGCCAGGCGAGACTTGGCTGCTCCTTTGGTTCCTGTTGGCTTGGCGGGTGCAGCTGATGGTTTCTGGCAAAGGACAGGACAGGAATAATTTGCTCAACCTTTATTTTAACTCAGAAATAGAGACCTCACTTACACACACACACAATATAATGGAGTATAAAGAAGTCCCCAGGATGCTTTTTTTCGTATTATTATTTTTCCTTTTAATCAATGCAGTGTTGCGTGTTCTCAAATATTCTCACCTTGACCACTTTCCTCTGTCGCGGCAGTGGTTTGTGCTCCTCCACCCAGCCGCGACTCTCTGCTTCTTTCAGAGCATTAAACTTCTTGTTGACATCCTCGACCTGAAAGATGGCAAAAAAAAGGTAGAACAATGTTAATCTTTTTTTTAATTCCTCGTGTGGTTGGTTTCTGAAACATGTCCGATCGTCCCTCTCTTCTTATGAGGCACTCGCCTGGTAATAAACCATGTCCCAGAATCCCTGCAGGTCAGTGCAGGTGGTGATCTTCTCCCCTCGGCCCAGCTCGCAGTCGTCCACCAGACCGCTGAACTGCTTGAAGCGCTCCTTCATCAACAGCCTCGCCTGGCCGACTGCTGTACGCATACGATCTCTCACTGAACAGACAAAAGCGAGATTGACACCGATTTACACTTATTTGAATTAAGATCACCACCACCTTTTATAGCACTAAATTGAACATGGCGACATATTCAGGAGGGTGAGATGTTAAACTCACTCTCTTCTGGGATGGACTCATCCTCCACTTTAGACTCCCAGATTACACAAAGACTCGTCAGTCCGTGCGTCTCATTGGCAATTTCCGATCTGAATATGAATATACAAATAAGAAATAAATTAAAAAAACTTTCAATGGAATGAAAAGTTAATTGCAAAATCAGAAGAAATGCAGAGAAAGTTAGTTAAGTCACCTAAAGTATGGTACATCATGCTTTGGTTCCTGGGGGCTGCAAGGAGTCGGAGGAGCCACTGTGGGGGACGTACGAGGAGGAGAGCGGCGTGGGGACTTAGGCAGAGAGGGCTCGCTTGACTCAGTCTGAGGGTCAGTGTCGAACGCAGGGGCCACAGGAACACAGAAGGTGGGGCTAAAGTCGGAAAACATCAAGTTTTAACTACATTTCTTAGAAGCACAGAAGTCAAAAATCTTTAGCACTGGTTTAATGTTTACTATTTACATAATAGGGCTTATGTGCAATGTTACAAAAGCTTTCAAGTGTTTTAAATATCTTCAACAATGATATTATTATTATTATTATTATTATTATTATTATTATTATTATTATTATTATAATTATAATTATATTTTCAAACGAGACAGAAAACAGACTGACCTTGGTGTCAAGAAGGCGTCCGCGGAGCGAGGAGTGAGAGGCTCAAACCTGAAGGACGACAAGCCAGTGGGTGCCTGGAAAACGAAACCCTGGGGAGCAAAGGAGGTCAACGCTTCAGCGGGATCCGGCTCAGGCTCCTACACAAGACAGAAACAAATTAATTAATCAAATCGTTAATCAAAAACAACAACAACAACAACAACAACAACACGTTTATAATAATTCACAGAGATGCTCACCTTGGGGACAGCAGGCTGGACAAAGTTGTCCGTTTCTGTATAATAAAAAGACAGGTTATCAACAAAACCTTGTTTTAGAAATTAAAACAGCACATGTAGAAAAAAACAAAATGGATATTTGTTAGCATTTAAAGATACCTTCACACTTCCTCTCTTCATCAGAAGAGGGGACATTGACAAATGCTCTGCTCCTTGTAGGTCTCACATCTGAGGGGAAAGAGAGGAATTTTAAAATGTACAAGTGGTTTCAACAAACAATAGTGTCTCTCCCTGTTTCATTCTCAGTCTCAAGTGCTTTTACAAATAATAATTATTAAAAACAAACAAACAAACAAACAAAAAAAAGCTTCAAATATGGCCATGGCTCTGTGTGTACCGGCAGGCTTGTCCTTGGGTTTGTCTTTCACTACAGGAGCTGCTGTAACAGGAGGCTTGTTGGCTGATCTGGTGGACAAAGGTCTTACGACAGGTTCCACTACACCAGGAAGACATGACAGACACACAGACTGAGATGCAAATAAGGGAACACAATAGGGTGAAACCAACATGATAGCTGGTCAGAAGGTACAGTTTAGTGGGAGGATTTTGATTCTTATTTTGTTACCTGCACAAACTTTGGACTTGGTCTTTGCTGGATCTGGAGCAGGCTTGACAGGAGCTGCCCGGCTCCTAGTTGATCTTTCCACAGCAGGTTGAGCTACAGGAGGAGTCAGAGGTCAGACCTATACAGCACCGCAGTACGGTTCTATTAAAGTTAAAGGCATGTTCACTTAAATTTACCTTTCTTTGCTGCAGTATTTGGATCCTGAATCTTGAGAGGCTGTGGAAATTTTAGCAAAAGAAAAGCAACAAAGCACATGTTAGCTTTTAGCGTTTTGGAAAATATGAGAACACGTGACAAAGACATTTAGAGAAAGTCGTACCCTCTGCACTGGCTGTTGTTGTTTCATTGAACGAGTGACTCTGGTACTCTGGGATGGAACGGTGTTCACTTTTGTCTGGAAGACAAGCAAATATTGCATGTTGATCATTGGAGACCCACATTTGGGGGAGATATGCACATCAAATACTCGTCTACGTGCGAGTCGTCCCTCACCTCCTTAGCTCTGGTTGAGGCAGCTGGGACAATGATAAGTGTGTCCTTTGGATGATACATGCCAGTCTTGAAAATCCCTTTACGCTCCTTCTCTCTCCTTTCCTTCTCCTTCTCAAGAGCCTTACGCTCTTTCCAGCGTTCAAGCTGTTTCATCCTCTCTTCTAAGGCCATTTCTGTGGAGGAAAAGGTGTGTGATGAGTCACAAATCAGCTAGAATTACTGGCATGAAAAAAGGGTGGCACAGTTTCAGCTTTGATGGCAAATAAAGCCTTACTTTTATCAAGTTTTGTACTGTTCATCGTCTTCTCATGAATGGTTGACATGTTGGCCATCGCAATGGAGGCATCCAGGGAAGAGACTTCCAGCTCTGCAAGCTTGTCTAGATGCCTGCGTGTGTTCACTGCTCGCTCTCGGTTCTCCTTCTGGGACTGAGACCTTCTTCGGGACAATTTTACCCTCAGCATAGACACACTGGTGTCCCTCTGGCGCAGGTGAGAAAACCGAGACTCCATGTTCAGGTATCTGCGGTCAATAGGAAGAAGAACAGATGATGTGTTACAAACACACTGCCTGAGACTGCCCTAGCCACAGGGAAACTGACACAATAATGGAGGTACAATTTTTAAAAAGAGTTTTTCGTAAAAAAAAGGAGGAATCAAAAGATGCAGTAGCAAACACAATGGTATCTATATTGTTCTGTGGTAAACCATTACAACTCTGGTATCTGGTGAATGTTTAGGAAGTAAATCTAAACAATTAAACACAAGGCCTAACTAGACTTGGACTCAACACAATTGAAAACAGTGATGGCAAATCATAACATATATGAAACAAGCAGCTTCCCATCAAATAAATTCAATTAGCACACATGAAACACGCCAACTCAAATATGTAGACTATACACAATTGTATTTGATATTTGCCGTGTTGTCTACGTCCTGGGAGGTTTTACTTCAACCTAATTAACGTACAAGGTAGCTTGACACTTACGCTGACGGATTAAAGTTTTTAATTTTTCAAATAAATACGAAATACTCCAATGCTAACGTTATATCCAGCAAACCATGACATTAAGTGGCGAAAGTGTGGGCCATTACGTGAGTCAACCTACGTTATAACCTTTTATGTGTATAAAGAAACAACTTTCCTAAACCATGTCATGTTACGCAGCACCGAAGCTAACGATAGCTTAAAGGCAGTGGTTCAAATATCTAACGTCAAGTTTAGCCAATATATCAAAGCCTATAACCACGCTGAGTGAGCTTGCTCTCGTTAATGTTTAAGTCCGTGAAAACTGCGAAAAAGTGGATTAGTGCAAGATGTTATGTTAACACGTTAGCCAACAATTCAACTAACTTGGCTAAATCTTTATTGTGAAACAAGAGGAAGCCACGAGCCAATGTAACGGTCCAGTTAGCAACCAAAGGTTTAAAACAAGTTATTTAGAAACGGTATAATTACAGAGCCAGCTTACCTTACTCTTTTTTTAAAATACAGGTAAAAAAAACAAACTTCCTCTTCGGGTCGTCCTGTGGAAGAAAAAAAAAAACTTACTACACAACGGACGGACTCAGTTGTGCCTGAAAAACACAACAATCATGGCGGGTGACTTTTTGAAATGAATCTACGGTGAAGCTGATTGGCTGCAAACCAGAAAGGAACGGCTCGCTCTGATTGGTTGTTGTTGTTGTTGTTGTTCAGGTGTTTTCGATGGTGACAACTGCACGATTTAACGCCATCTGTTGGTCTGGAGTGTGAAGTGCAACATGATCAATTTACTGTAACTCGTCTTTTGTCACGTTTTTCATTCGATATACAGTATTAATACAGGCGTTTTCCTCGATATGTGTCTCACAATAAATATATATGTATATATTCATCTTGCAGTCTGCTTGATACAGACCAATTAGTTCTCTTTAACAATTCTTCAAAAAAACATGCTTAAACATGTAATCTCCTAAAATCAAAGTTTATTCTTGTGACCTGAAAACGGGCCCAATATTATTCAGATAAACATGATGCTGTTATTTGGAAAGAAGGAAAACATCCGCTCAGAGTGCATCTTCAACAACAAGTAGAAAAATTACACTACGCAAAATGACTTCTTAATTTATTGAAAGTTAGCGTAGTTGTTTACAAACTACAATAGTTTTGACATAATGACATCTTATTTTAAAACTATCACTGATCATCAAATCATCAAACGAAGCTGGAGTAAACTGTTCTGTGCCTGTCAGTTTTTAAATTAATTTGAGACACTGTCATGATGTGGTCATTTAAAAACAAAAAACAAAAAAAAAACATGAACAAGTTGGAATTTGAAACCAATCAATATGTCCAGTTAACAAAAACCTACAAATATGTACAAAGAAAGACAGAAAATAAAGTACATGTACAGTAAAAATCTGGATTTACATGTAATTACAAGAGAAAATTACAATTTTTATAGGTTAAATAAAATAAAAACTTAGTGAGAGAGCTTTTTTATTTTTTTCTTATTTTACAATGCAATTATTGCATTACGTTGATGCTGTCATGATACCCTGCAATGCTGACAGTTTTTAGTGTGGTGGAACAGTCTCTGCCTGTCTGCTGCATCAGTCCAAGAAGAAAATGTTGTTGAATTGAGTTGCACAAAGCCTCTTGACTTCCTCTGAAGGAGAGAAAAGAGAAAAGGGCATTAAGGTTGTTAAGTACTGATGACTGACAGAGATTTAGTCATTGCTCATTGGTGAAGACTTACCATTTACTTCGATCAGATTGGCATTCTTCTGATTCAGGATCACGTACAGTTCTCTCTGGTCTGACTTCTTACCAACTACCCAGTAATCTGTCATAGCTTTCACAATGATTTCTTCATCTTCATCCACCCTGGGAGACAAATAGTAAGTCAAGTGAAGGAAACTATCACATTTACAGCAGGTTCTTTGTATCTGAGGGGAACTGCGCTTCCAAGATAATGTATTTAGTTATATATATGTGAGGTCTTTGAGTCCATATAACAAAAAAATATAATCCTATAATTTAATATTTCTCAAGGGCTGAGTCAGAAGTGAATGCATTGCTCATTAAAACACAACAGAAATCTACAAGAAATTACCTACATTTAAATATCTAAATTGCACAGATAACAGTATTTATGTTTTGAGTATGCCGACAAGGAAAAAACACCTGTACAACTTCTCGGCAAAAAGAGGAACTGATATTGATAACAGCGTAAAAGCTATGAATGTCGATGACATTTCATGTCCCACAGTCTGGAAGCGGGACTTTCACATGACTACAGTCTCATGACGGCATCTAAACTGAGTGAGTGTACAAAGTTCCCACGGACATCACATTATCTATGAAAATGACACAGCTAGTTCAACAAATCATGTCAGACACAGTTGGGAGAGGGAGAATTGGATGAAAATCCCTGCTAAATGTCTCCGGGAATCTCAGTGTAGCTCCTCTAAAATCATTGATATGGAGGGATTTTTGTAATACATTTTTGATTTGGTTGAAACCCCTCAGCAGAAATCAAACAAATTAGCTGAGACTCGGTGTTGACGCTGCAAGGAATGTGTATCAGCACTCCCACATAATCTACAAGTTCAGCCTCTTTGGGAGAGAGTGGGATGCTCAGTATCAAGGATACTTGGTTTGCTATTGATGTGTCATTTTTCTTACCCAACAGTTATTCCTGAAGGTTTGTGTAAAAGGAAATCGACCTGCTACGGCTGGGAGCAATATGGCCTGAGAATAATGTTGTGGTATATTTAGGAAAACTCCACCAAATGTGTGGAGGCCTTTGAGATAAACACAGCTACAGCCTTTCCCTGCCTTACCTGGCGAAGTCACAGTTGATGTCTCCCAGGATCTTCATGAGGTCGGGGTGGACAGAGGTGAGGCAAACACTGGCAGTCTTCCTCATGTGGATGGTGCTCTTCTCCGCCAGATTCATGTGGTTGAAGTAGATGAACTTGAACTGCGGCTCCTTCTCAGGCCTGAATGGACACAAAATGTTAAAGCTGTGTGACCCCCCTGCTTGTGGAAAACAAGGCCCAGTTTATGATGTGCATCTTTTTTGAAAGGGTGCTACTTCATTTTCAAGGTGACATTGTTCGGTCGTTCGAGGTGCTGCCCTCAGCTTTTATTTTGTGCAGATATGGAATGAAGACATATCTTGCTAATTTGTTTTGCCACTACAGCCCCTGTTTACATCAGTAGGAGATTAACGACGTCCAGTCAAAGAGTTCGGGTGTCTCTGTGGCAAGCCATTCAGTAAACACACATTATTAATAGATGATACAGGACGGCCAAATCACTTTGGATGATAGCATCCACCAAAAAGCCACTTGTGCATTTTAATTAAGCCCAATCCATTGTCCACCCACGTTAAGGTCAACTGAGGATACAGTTATTACCACAGCTTACCTGACAACAGTACTGTAATAGCATCTCTGGAAGAGTGCGTGTGGGTATTCAAACAGGCCATACAACTGATTTTATCTGTGCTTCGTCTAATTATTTACAGTTCCAACAGGCCAAATCGGGACACACGCCTGAACGCCAACTGAGGAATTTGGAACGCCATCATTTATTCAGTGGATTCTTCACTTGGGTGATTAAAAAAGGAGCCCATCAAATAGCCCGGGCCAGGGAGTCCAGTCTTGGATTACAGGCGCGCACGAATCTGAAGCTAACTGCTGGGGTTAAAGGAGAGCGGGCCAGGATGCCAGTCTTTACAGCTACTCTGCTTGAGTTACCCCTAAGTAGTGCCCTGACGATATCCAGTGGTATTAGAGTCTCATCTGACGCTGGCAGCCAGGCAGAGTTAATACAAACTGATGACAACAACATGGCTAATCATGGGACTGCATTTCATTAAAATCATCTTGTGCCCTTATGCAACATTCTCTCCAATTCTGGTAATGTTCCGGAAACAGTTTTTAACTATGTGTGATGCAGCACTTACATTAATAACTACAGTAAGGCTGCAACCAACATTTTCTTCTTTAAATTAATGCACTGATAATTTAGTCGAACTGAATAATTTAAAAATGCCCATCACATCCCAAATACCCACGGTGATGTCATCAAATTAGCTGTTTACTTCCCCAAACACTCAACAACAAAAAAATATCCAATTCACTATCAAAAAAGGCAAAGGCAAAAATGGAAATTGTTTTGAGTAACGATTAAACTAGTAAAATGCACAACAAATTATTTTTAAACAGTAAATAATTGGAATAATTGGAATATAGGCATGAGTTGTTGCTGTATTAAATTGTTGGCAGCAATTAGAAATATTGTTAATCAAGTGACCAACTGACCCTGATATCCTGCGGTTAATGGTGAACTGTTCACAGATGTCTGATGCCAACAACGTGAGCTGAGGGCCCACCAAGCTGTCCAGCTGTTCACAGAAGTCCCTGTTCAGCTCCACAGAGGCTAGAAAAGAGACGGAGACGAACGTTATGGACATCTGAAGACAAAAGGGACATTTTAGCTTTATATGAGCTGTAAAATGGCTAAAATACTAGACAGCACCAAAATAAATTAACCAGGAAATGGGAAATGAAAGTGGACTCCTTTATTTCAGTGGGCAGGCGGGTGACTGGGTGCACACTTACCACTGATCATAAAACACGCTGCAGCGCTCATCGCCTGGAAAAGAGCAGATGGGTGCAGGTTAAGTGCTGAATCAAGGTCACTCAGGTTAGAGATTACATTAACATGATGACAAACATCATGGGCAAACTTCATCATTTTAAAATTCAGCCGTCTAATCCCAAAAAATCCATATCGTTTGATAGAGCAGTGGAATTTTCCATCCTAAATCTGCTGTTTATAAACAAATCCTCCAGTCACAGATTATGAAAATGAATAACAACCCCCCCCCCTATTTTAATACATCAAAAACTCCTTTATGGACAGTCACAATTATAGCAGATCATGTTTACTCTACCTTATAAACAATCAGGTGCAGCTCCTCATAGCCATCTTCTGCGCTGACAAATATTTTAGGAAATCTGAATTTGGCCTCAGGGTCTTTAAGATTGGTGGGTCCTGTAAGAAACCTGGAGAGAACAAGAGGAGAGCATGAATATTCCAAAAAAAGTGAAAAACTGCTAGCCTACAGAGAGAGACTATTTACAAAACAAATTTAGAAGAAATTGCTGGTAGAGCTGTAAAAGGAGCCTGAGGAGTTGTGAAGCTGAAAATGTTAAGATTGTCCCGATGTTCAAACATTTTATTAACTGTCTTTTTAACAATTAATTTCTCTGTTGATCTCTATGTCCAAAAGTATTAAAAAAAAAAAAAAAAAAGCCTCTTGTTTAGTCCAGCCAACAATGCAAAACAATTAATTGTGCTAATGACTAATATGTCATCTAATATTTTTGCATAAATTAATTTCTTATGGCAACATTATGTAGAAAGTGGTATTCTGTGCTATTCCCGGGTGGGTAACAATGTATAAGCCATAATGTAGGTGCTAACTACAAACAAAACTCATTGTGTCAGAACACTGTTATGGGTTGAAAACTTGTATATGGAAGTTTCCAGGCATGTAACGCTGTGATCCTTTCCTCTGACTGTCGTTACGTAGTGCAGAAACAAGTGACACTGGCTAAGACAGAGACACTATATGATTTTAAAGCTGTTATTTTAAAATGTAAAAAGGTGACATAGTGTTGCTTTAAACAATTAAAAATGAATCAAATAATTATTCATTGTTTATCCAATTTTTGGCAACTAATTTTCAGTCATTTGATTAATTGACATTTATGCTCTATATTAATTCAAAGAGGATCTTCCTGTACATCTACAGCAAAAGCATTGGAAGGAAGGATTTGTGTGTTATTTTCTATGGCGTCATGAGACGGATCTAAGTGTTGCTCATGGGGGAAGGTTTGGCCTGATGATGGCACTAGATGTAAGGTCAGCCAAAACTGGTATGAATCATAATTTTCCTGAGTATTTGTACCAAAAACACAGCAGCACAGCCAGTAGTTGTCAAGATATCTTGGACAAAAGTGTTGAAAAGACTGAACCAAACCATATCATACTGATTATAAAAGACCTAAAAGATTCATTCCTCTTCACCACTTACCCCTTCATGACAGATCCAAACTGAACAAAGGATCCACTGTTACACTGTTTATACACGTGACTCCAAGGATGCCACATATTATAAACCATGAGCACTGAGGCCTCTCTTTGTGTTACATGTGTGTCTCCAACTCTCTCCAAGTGAATCAGTAGCCTATTTTACTTTAACCTAGTTTAAATAATTTTGCTGTCCTTCATTTAATATTCTTTATATTCTCGAGTGACATCCAATCAGAGCTTATACTTATAGGTCACTAGGAGTCAGCCTTGGGCTACTGCAGCAGCTCCACTTCACTTTCACACACAAGTTTTTTTTCCAAACGCTTGAGCAAACTGTCTCTGGTTATGTACACCGAAACTGAATAGAAAGTAGATTTTATTTTCTGTCCCTGAAGCGTGCAGTGAAACTCTACCCCCTGCTCTCTTATTTAAATACAAAGTGCTAGCCAAGGGAGTTGCCTCCTTAAATAATTTGGTTGACTGCAAGCAAAGCTCATTACTGTCAGTGGGTCGAGACCACAAGACGCTGGCGCAGACACATGCACATGGATGTAAACAGTACGCCTCGATGTTTAATGCTGGACAACTTGTACGTTCAAGCCACATTATTCCACTGACAGACATCTCAAGAAAATGCCACTTTTGCTTTCACGGGACACTCTGCAGAGAAACACAGATATAGATACAGATACATGTGATCGGGGACTTACCTCCCATAGTGCAACAGATTCCCTGCGACCTCTGGCCTCAGAGGAGAGTCCCTGCCAGCCAGCTAAGAGGAGAAAAGACTGGGTTAGTGGAAAATGTTCAACAAAGCTTTCCAAGCAATGTGCTCAGCTCGTATTCAGCACAGCTGACTTGTAATTTCTGTCTTGTGAGGCTCCATTGGTGCTCCTCCCTGATGAAGATGAATGTTTAGAAGTCAGACAGTATGGAGGTCCCATTTGTGTCACTGCCTGTTATCCGAACACGTGGCAACACATTTGCCTTTGAACTGTACCCGCTGTGACAAAATCATCTCTTGTCGATTATCACCTGACATCTGCCTGTCAGCTGTTACTTTGCCTCGTTCCTTCCTCATCTGGAGGCGTCATCTGACTGTGACCTCTGACTTGTTGTGAATCTGCTCTGATGTAATGTTCTCCCTGTCATTCGAATGTATTACAAATGTGCATGGGTTTGCCTTGTCATTTCTTCTAAACCAATCTTATTGCAGTTGCACATTGACTGGAATTTAACATCAAATAATGCTATCTTTGTTCAAATCCAATTAGCTACTTAGCTAAATAGACTTAGAGAAGTGGACAAAATAGCTGGCTTGCCTGCAGATATATTGATGTTAATCAAAATAATAGTAATAGTGTACAAAATAATAATACATAGTTTTTTTAATCAAATTAATATAATTGTTAAGTCACATCATTACGACATGCAAAACAGACAACTGACTGAGAGTGCAACAAGACAACAGAAGCGCAGTTCAAACTGTTGGATAAAGTGAAATCCCATACTGTCTGGATCATTAACACAAAAAAATAAAAGCATCAGCTCACATTACATTCTTCATAATCATGCAAGAGCATAGTATCAGGAGCACACACTATCAGTGCTAAGATGACGCTGTCATCGTAAACTAGAATTACCACCTCAGGGTTTGTTTACACTCTGCAACTATATCTGTCCAGAACACACAATATACTGTATGTAGTGAAGACTTTGAAGGAATTTGATGAAAGGTATTAAGTGTATTTTCTGGCAAAATAGAAGTTCTCACTTTAATGACATGTATGATTACAGTGAATAATTTCCAGTGAATCTGTTGTCCTCACTCAGAGACTATTTTTTTTCAACCCAACACCAAGGAGGATCAATACAATCACCACCGTTTTATCTTAACCCCATGTACTCTCCCACCTCCTCACCTCTGGTTCGGAGTGCCTGGGGAACAGCGAAGTGGTCAGGTACTTGTAGAGGATCCTCATGTCATCTTGCTCCAGTCCGCTCCTGCAGACAAAACCACAGGGACAGAATTATAACCTTTACAAGGCACCCTGCCAAAAATACTGTGGCTATGAACTATTTTCAGTGTGCCTACAGTTGAATTTGCATCATGGGCGAGGCATTATATTTATTGATTAAAATTGTGCTGCTATGAATACTCCAGAGCAATGCTATCTAATTTAGACAGTAATTAAACAGCTCTTCTGTTTGTCTGTTGACAGTCGACAATGAAATATCACAATGCTCTCGAGCAATTTCATTAGAAATCACGTAATCCCCGTGCTTACACACTGTCCCACTGTTCCAGGAGCGAAAGTGACATTTCAGCGAGCATGTTAACCGCAAAGAGGATTACAGGATCCACCTCTGTTTACCATGGATAGAGATAGTTTGCCACAAAGTCCCACCCTAACAAATCATCTCGACTAACTTTGTTTCGTGTGAAGGTGTTTCCTAGCAACCTCTGTCTGCAAAACAACTATGGCTAAACACTGCTGTGTTTTGGTGGCAGGCACTACCAGTAAGTTAAGTTGCTGAACTGACAACTGAGCCTTAAGAAGACAAACATGGATACGGGCAATAGTCATCAGCGGGGGAAAAAAATGGGAGAAGTCGGGGGATCCATATACTCAGGATGTTACATGTGTGCAGCAAAAAGTTTTGATCTGTAAAGAGCTCTGCAAGATGCATAAATACATTTAATTTTGTTTGTAAAAGTGTTATTTCTTGGGGTGGTGTGTTCAAGAGGGCTTCCAAATTCAATATCAGTATCAATAGCTGGGGGAAAAAGACACATATTACAAAAAAGTTTCAAGTCTGTACCAGATGAGCTGGTCGTTATACAGGAAGGCTGTGTATTTGATCAGACTGAGGCTCTCCTCCACTCTGTTGACGAACGACTGGATCTTAAGGTAGGTCATCTTGTCCAGTGGGAAGAAGCTGATGCCTCCAAACACGTCCAGCAGGTCGCAGGATTGAAGATGGAGAGTCTGCAGATACTGAAACCCCCAGAATGAACACACACACACAAACACACACACACACACACACACACACAAAGAAATAACAGGAGACAGCCCAGAGACACAGGAGAAGGGAAGGTGAAAGGGGTTAGTTTACCTGCCTTCAAGTGCTTGCTTACAGAGCAATAAAGACAGAGGAATAAGAAACTCTGACTGATGCTGTGTGGAGACGCTTGCATCATCCTGACATTCAACCTCTGACAGGCACACCACTGCCAGCTCTCTCTTTGCCTCCGTCTTTGGGTTACATGGAGCAGAGGGAAGCCCGTGCTAACTTAAGAAGGGTATTCCCTAATTAGAAATGAATCTTTTATACTTGTGCATATGTGTTTATCGTTCCAGCAAGCTGACTGTGGCATGAAGTGGAGACAGCTAGTAAGGACAGAAACAATCTATGTATAACAGAGCATCATCCCTGGAGGCGAGACCTTGTGAAAACATTGACTTTCAGGCTCTAGTGACTTTTTAGCAAAACATCTATGTGCATACTGTCAGGCTATAATCAACCATGCTCTCAAAGCCAATATTTAAAAAGGCATGTAAAGAAAAATTAATGTCGTGAACTCAAACCTTGACACAAACATTTAATGGAGAGTTTTTTACCCTGTAGAAGAACTTCTCAAGCTTCTGAATGAGCAGCTCCACTCCGCCGGCTTCCACCGCTCTGCCAAATGTGCCATTGAAGAGCTAAAGCACAAAAAAATAATCACTGCTATTTTTGTATCATAAAGGCCTTAAAACTGGTAGTAAAAGGGTATCATTGTATGCAGTTTACAAGAGCAAGAGTTCTGACAGTATCGAAAATACATATACTGGGTACACACTCACCTTGTACATACTGTAGCACTGCCTCACCACTGCACCATACACAGTGTCCTACAGAGGCAAAAGGGTATGGTGAGCTAAAGTTAAAACTGACAAGATTTAGTGAAAGGAATACAGATGAGCATCACTCGGCACTCACAAGTATTTCCTCTTCCTGATATTCTACCGTGGGAGGTTTACCATCTTTGTTTGGTTTCTCAATCATTGGGTTTCGAACCACCTGAGGAAAGAATTTGAAATACAAACAGCAGGATTAGACAAGAAAAGCCGAAGAACATCCAAAAGAAATTCAACAAAGCCTAGACAAACAGAGCAAATACTAAACAAGAGATGTACGCGTAAGCTTTTAAAATACCATGACTATCCAGAAATTGTCCTCGGGCTCGAAGAAAAACTGCCGGTTCTTCTGTGTGTGCAGGGACTTGGCTGGTTTTGTTGGACAGAACGTCCTGGAAGACAGAAGACATGACCGTGAAAAGAAAGAAGTTCAGTCCGGTCCTTTCTGCTTTCACAGATAATGGATATTTATCAGTGTTTCTATCAACACTTATTGCAACATTTCCCTGTTCTGGTTTACTTCCAGCTCAAAGAAAGGACACCCTCCTTCTTGTTTGCTTTAACACAGCTTGTCAAACTGCGCCACATAACTCATATTGGACACTTATAAATGAATGCCAAGCCTACAGCGCTGAACTCGTTACCTGGTGAACTGTACAATGGCTTCACAAAGGCCAACATTTCGGATCTTCTCATTCTTCTCCACATCACTTGGGTGGTAAAACAAAATCTTCTTCTCTTCCTAAAGAATACAAAAAAACCCCCACCTTGAATTAGCACTGCAATTACACTTTTGGCAAGTTTTCCTAATAACCAGAGTTAAAAAGAAAACAGCTGATAAAACTTAACCAGGTGTTTATCTGGAATCAACCTCACCTCTCCTTCCCGGGGTCCAAATGTCGGGTTGTAAATGAAAAAACTGAGCAGAGATGGTGTGTACTGTTTCTCTTGCATTCCTGAGGCCATCCTGGGACTGTAACAGACACAATGTGAACAATGACGACACACAAACCAGATAAAAAAAAAACAACCTTTTAGATTTCTTTTAGCTTACATCAATATCAGCCTTGCATCATCACAAACATGTATGCCTTACCTGATCATTAGCATTAGTGTAACTTGTGTCTGGATTTCCTTTGTTCCAAAGGCAGTTTGGTTAGCATGCCGTGTGCCTGCAGAATGAGGACAAGCACATCACTGTCATCATTAGGCTCTAACTGAAGGGTCAAACATGCACAAACAAACACACTGAGGACAGCTGATGTTTATTAGGGCAAAGTTGGATCTATACTCGGGATGCACTAATCTGATATGTTGGATCAGTATGTTTCCAAACAGTAGGGACATACTAATCTGATGCTGATACGGAGCTGCTCTATTCAATTATATTTTAGGTTTTTGTCTTTTTGCTTTTTGCACTAAATGTTTGGAATAATTTTGATTGTTTATTTTGAATCTTATTTGTGTGAGCTGAGATTCAATTGGAAATAATTTGTGACTTCATTTTGATGTTTATATCTTCAGGATAAGGACTCACACACACTGTCCACTTCTGATTAAGTTTCAACAACATTTCGGTATTTAGACCTTCATCAGGTTATCTTACAAGACAATGGGGGAGATTTTGTCTGCCTTCGGCCCTAAGGTGTACCTGTCGACTCTAAGGTGTGCAAAAGCTGCACTCTGTAAATGTTTGTAATTCATGTTAATTCTGAAGATTTTTAGTAACCACACATTTATATAATATTTTGACTGAAAAATAACAACTCAGTGAATATATATCTATGCATTTATTTGTTGCATTTTGACCAATGTTTAAGTCAAGCCTGCTGTACATGTAAAAGAAGTCAAAGAATGATCCCAATACACACAGCGAGACATACAGCTTATGAATTAAACACTGGTATCAGGTCGCTACTCGGTATCTGCATATATTCAAATTCAGGTATTGGAACTGGACCAGAACGGAAAAAAAAACACATGTGGATCGTACATCCCTACCAAATACTAACCTAATTCTGTGGATCAGGTATTGCCAATGACATGACCAGGCCTGGTTGTGGCACTGGAATCGGAGTACCACTAATTCATACAGTGGTGTGTTTTATAACTCTTCCTTTTAATAGTCTATTATCATTCTGGAATATAATCCCACTGAAGGTGCTCAAAATTAAACAAAAGCACAAAACTAATATCTGAACATTTTTACCAGCTTATATAGTGTACTGATCCTGATCAGTGTTTCATATACACTCACTGATACAGCAGAAAGTGGTGGACAAATGATCAGTATATAGAACTTCGAATTTATTAATGCATTAACACATGAGCAATATTTTCATGTCATGGTGGCCCAACAACATACCACAGTGCCAGGTAGCTTCACCAAGACGTTCAAGTTTTATGTGGCTATAAATGTTTTAATTTGAACGTCAACAGCCGCTGAGCTAAAACCACAACACACAAGATAATGGAGCTGGTTTGTTTAGTTTTTTGTTGTTGTTGCAAATTATGACTTTGTGAGTTGAGCACACAGGGTGCCGTCCGTGGCTCTGTGACTTAACATGTACAACTACTTCATATTAACTGTTACCGAGCACAGCAACAAGCCGACGGTGAGCCGGATCCAGCAGCCACTAGCTTGCTAGCTCGCTCTGCTAGCGATAGAGTTGTGTTTGCAGGGATTCAGGCGGAGAAAAACAGAGTTAGACGACGGCAACACTCACCTTGCAAAACATACGCCCGACACGGGCAGGTACGTGTGGCTGTAGGTTGCGTAAACAAAAATAAAAAAATGAGGAAATGAGATCAATGAGAGGAGATGCCGCATTATACTTCACATTCTTAACTTCCTGTATTTGACAGCGCGGCGTCACGAGTTCAACTGCTCGGGTACAATCGATGTCAAGCAAAATTAAGGTTCCTAGTCCAAGGGGACCAAGAGCTGCCGTGAACTGCAGAATAACATCTTGATGATTATTTAATAGTCGGAGTCAGCAAAGATGTGGGTTCACATGCAATAACATTTGACTTGCACTGAGGTGCACTTAATTAGTTTCTCTTGTTTACATAGAGGCTTTAGCTCTTATTTTACATTGAAGGTTATTAACCAAGAACTTATTTGGTCATGCATTTGATTACATCAAGTCTTTGTATCCCAGGCAGTGACAATGACAATAGGAAGTCTATTGTGTAGTACTTACATTTGGAAGTAATTTCTTTCTTTCATCCTCACATTCAGTAATTGGTTTAGATAACACCATGCATTTATTTCACATTGATCCCTGTAATGTTACATGCCTTACATCTTTTCTCTATGAACAAATATACATCTTAATAAAACCTGGATAAACAAATACCCCATTCAATTTGTGAAATTGTAAACATCTTAGTGTGTGATCTATGAACAATACGTTGCATGTATTCATGAAATACACTGTCACCAACTTCAGTCCGCACACAGCTTTACCTCCGAACATATTCAGAACATATGTGTTTTTAGTGAAGTGGCAAGTCCATGTTGTGGAAAACTATGTATTTTAAGAACCTCTTCACCTGAGGGAGACATATTATGCTCATTTTTTTCATGACTTATTTGGGGTTCATACTAGAAAAGTTTTACATGCTTTAGTGCTAAAAAACACGAGTTTTCTCATTCTGTCCAGTGCTGCAGCTCTGTCTGAAATGCTTTGTTTTAGCCCCTGCCTCTTTGTCCAGTCTGCTCTGATTGGTCAGCTCACACGCGCCTGAGCCAGCAACAGAGCAGCTGATGCTTTTATTCCTCCTGTCATTCATGTGGTTTATACCCTCGAGCTATCAGCTGGTATTTGTACCGTACATTCATGTATCATTGTCACACAATCATTAATTAATTTTTTGCAGAAAGATAATATGACAAATATGCTTTTTCTAGCATTTGTTTACCCATCAAATGTGTCATCAGAAAGGATAACCATGGAGACGGGATCTATGTTTCCACATGTTTATTCATCTCATCAATTGTCAGAGTTGTGCACAGAAACAAAAACATGGACGAACACAATGGAAAGACAAATGAAAGGTTTTATCGTCTTTAAATGGACAAAAGGTCATTTAAAAACAATTAGAGCACACAGAGTTTAGTAGAAAACAAAATAAACCACTGGGAATGGAAGCTGGGATCAGATGACCCCAGAGCTGGGTAGAGGGCTGAGGACCTGAAGACTCGAGCTCTTTTCATCTGTGAAACTCAGGACAGGACCATAGTCTGGAATTCTGCAGAAAGAAAACATGTTGGAATACAGAATAGAAATTATGTTTTATGAATTTTCCAAGTGCTTTTCACAACTATTCTTTTTCTATGTAAGTTATTCTTTTTCCTGACATTCCAATTAATGCCTGCCCTATTCTTAATAACCATTTTATCTTCGGTATCTATTTAAATCTTCAGTAGCAATTTAATTATTTGATCTTAAGACCTCTTTTATCTGTATTCTGCACTGCGCAGCTCAGACAGATGGTTCACTGTTTTACACAATAACAATAAAGACTCTAATCTGAGTCTTCGTCCTCTTATGTAAGACAGCTGAGCTCAGACATTGCTGGCAACTGGACGGTGGGCAAAACTGGGACACTAATCAAGAGGTCAAGTCTTCTAGTATCACTGCAGATAAACCTGAAACAACACGGACGAACAAAGATCCTCAGTGACTGATTTGAAGAACTGAACACTGAAGAAACATTTCATGATTCTTCAGAGCTGAGCGTGTGAGATTGATTTTAACGAACGCCTGCTGAAAAATGTCAAAGCTATTGCTCCTCTGAGTTGTTTGGATCGACCGCTTTACTTGTCTTAATGCATCTGAAATTGAGGATCAGATCAATGCCAAGACGTTATGATAAATCACTGCCTGCCAGTAATGGATGCATATGTATTTAAATCGATCCTGTAGAAGAATACTGGTATAAATCGTTATTCAATTTATGCCCGTTCACATTTTGTCGATGAGAGAATACATAAATAAGGATGCCTATCATTCTCATTGTCGGCCCTCTGTTTACTGTAAGTAAAGAAGTCAGATGCAGTTCACAGCGCTGCCACTTTCTACCTAATGTTGCTTTTAATAGCAAATCAATGTTATCATTCATGACTATAATACTGTATTCAAGCAGGTTAGCAAATCACTTGTTTGTTGCTCAGTGCTTAAAAGTCCTGCAAGCTGCATGAAGTTAGCTGGCTCTTCTCTGTTAACTCAGATCGTGTTTGTCTGGCTCCACCCACTGAAATCCAGTCCAACCAATGAGATCAATCCTGCCCACACCATGACTCTGTACAAATACAATCTGAGAAATCAGATACCGACCCTCCGCTCCAATTCTGCCATCACTGTCATCATCAGCTGCTGAGATGAATCTCTTGGTTTCTGCCTCGGTCAGTGTTCGCGCCCCGGGGACGAACCTCTGCAGGAAGTACCTGTGCACACACACACACACACACACACACACACACCAAATGTAATCATAACACTTTGCCCATAGTGGATTATTAGGCGATGGCTTAATAGTCTCCCCCATAATACTACTGTGTACGAGTAAGTCTTTCTGAAAGACACACAGATACAAAATACAAGCTCTGCAAATAAGTCTATATGAAAAGTTGTTACTCGAGGTAAAAAGATATGTGCCACACACTTGAGCTCAGACTCCTCGATGAAGCCGCTGTTGTCCTCATCGAGGATCTGGAAGACATCTTTGATTTCCTTGGGCGACTTCGAGGACAGGCCACACAGCTGGAAGAACTTTTTGTAGCAGAATGTGTCCGGAGCTGGAAATACACAACACACACACACAGACACACACACACACACACACACACGCACGCACACACACACACACACGCGCATGCACACACACACACACACACACACACACGCACGCACGCACACACAAACACACACAGTTACAGACAACCATAGATAAAATAAAATAATAATAAAAGGGACAGAAGCTGACACATGAGGTTAAGCAGGTTGGGTGCTGCTGTGGAGATTAAAGCAGCGTGTGGCTGCTGTCCAGGTGGGAGATTTTCCAGCCTCTGCTTTTTTTTATCTTTTAAGTCCAGTCGACACATGCCTCCACTAAAACAGACAAGATGATTGAAAACCTTTCCAAATTCAGATTTCATCACTATTCAGTTAAAGCTGGAGAGGACGCTGTGCAATATTAGAAACAACAAAACTGTAGAGAAGATTATGCACCTTGTATGGGGAGAGTGTTAGAAACGTCTGGAACACAGATTATGAGCAGATCAGATCGATTTAGCAATCGTGGATCAGGATTACCGTGCAATTTTAGTGCAATTAGGTGTGTAGTTAGGTGAAGTTGCAGCTGTTGATCCTGTGATCTTAGTGTTGAGGTCATGGAGTTGATGTTGGAGGTGATGTTTTCTGTACTGGAGGGTTTTGAATGAATAATGAGTAGTCTCAAATATTCGTAGGGAGGGACTTGTTCCAAAATGTGAGCGTATCTGTGTGTGCATGCATGCACATGTGTATTTGTGTGTGTGTGTTTGTGTGCGAAGACGCTACCTTGACAGTCCTTGACAGCATTTTCAATGGCCTCAGCTGAAAGGATGGAGGTGAGCGACATGTTGGTCCTGCAGAGTCAAAGAAAAGCTCTGTGAATAATTCACACACACACATACACGCACAAACACACACACACACACACCTGTCCTCTCGCAGACACACACATTTTCTTCACCTAATTCTGGCTTTTTTATATTCTCCCAGTCCATTTCTTTGTGTCATGCCAGATTAACTTGTATCATATTTGGAGATGTATCTAGGTTAATATTATGATCCCATCAAAAACTCCAGTCACGAATGTTTGGTAAATATGCTCGACTGTCAGTGAAAGAATCAGTGGAATTCATATAAAAAGATATACTACTTGTTTTATGTTTTTTTTTTCATTACATTTAATACATTCATAATAATGTTATGATCTATGCCTTCGTCATCAGGTTGATTTCCCCCGGTGGCCTCTTGATAACTGAGGATAATTGCTGCCCTTGAACTGCTTAATTGGGCTGGTTGAGCTGTGCAGGACAACCAGCACCAGCAAAAAAAAACCAAAAAACCCCAAAAACAAACTATTTAACATTTTGATCAGGACAAAATATTTTGCAAAACCCCCCCAAAATCCTTTCTGTTTCCATTTCTTTAAGGGTCATTGTAACTGATAATAGCCTAATAACACAGTGTAAAAAAGCAAACCCATTACCTTGACATTACCAAGGAATGTCGACTAATAAGTCTAAATTGTTGTTACAACTTAAATTACATCGTCTTCTTTACTCGGTACAACAATTTTCCATCATATACCATGCAACTAATATTTCTGGGATCAATATCCCTAATGTCAGCCACATCTGGTAGTGCTGATGGAGTCTCTTTTTTTTTTGCCAAAGAATGAATAAAAAATCGAGCATCAAAACAGGTTGAAAAATCCTCTCCTGCTCTCCTAGCATATATAAACTGCCCTCACTTGTGCATACATTTTTAAATGCATCACTTTTTTGACTTTCCCAATCATTTTAGTACAGTCCTGAATGCTTGAGGAGTTCATATATCACCATGACATGTGTTATCTTATGTT
>CAEMYA010000140.1:2577823-2598432 GCA_903131615.1 Diplodus sargus | reverse complement strand
TTTTTTTTTTTTGTCAAAACTGGTCTTTATAAGCCGTATTGAAGACAAGGGTCAGACTTGGGTTATTGAAAAAGAACCTTTATTGTTGTCTCATCGTCCGTCCGTTTCCCATAAAAGTGCATCATTTGATCTCACGGTAAGCAAAACTCACATAGTAAAACGACGACAGAAGTGAGTGAGAGAGAGAGAGAAAGACACAAGTCAACCACGCCATACACTTAGTCAGGTACATTCATCGTGGACAGCAAAGGGGTGAGCACAGTCAGAAAGAGGGGTCAGTTTGTTTGCGGTCGCGGAGTAGGGGAGTCGGGGGAGGGGGGGGTCAAGTGTATAAAAGTGGTGTGGAGTTGAAGAGAGAGAAAAGTGAGAGGGAAGAGGAGACGAAGAGTTGTCTCAAGTTGTTCCTTTAGAGTTGTGAAGTAAGATGTTGGTCAGCTTATACATTTAAGCCTTAATCATGGCAGCGAACTCTGCAAGGGAGACAAAGAATGGGAGCGTTACTTCAAGATCTCAGCTTTCTCAAAGTCACAAATGTGAGATGTGATTGTGGTCCTCTCACCATCAACTCCGATCTTGCCGTCACCATCAGAGTCACCGGCCTTGAGGAACGTCTTGGTCTCAGCGTCGGTCAGAGCTCTGGCAGAGGCAGAGAAGTTCTGCAGGAACAGCCTGGAGAGAGCGATCACAGGGAAAGGGTGAGTGGGTATTACAGATAGTACTACACAGAAACAGACCTGTAAATATTTGTTTTTCAAGTATATTTCCTCACGGTGTATATTTTATTACACTGAATTCAATGATTTTTAAGTTTATCTTTCAGAGCATCTCCAAAAACCTCACTTTAGTCATCTCGTTTTCTTTAGTTCTGGGTGGTTTGGTATTTCTGAATGAACTGCACTCAATTTATCTCCAAATTTCAAGAAGGCTGCATTGTTTTTCTCCTCAGCCGAGAGAGCTGGCATAGAGTAGCCAGGTGGCTTATCGGATGCTTTGCGGTGAAGTCTCGAGGTGGCACTCACTTCAGCTCATCCTCCTCAATGAAGCCACTCTTGTCCTGGTCAATGACAGCAAAGGCCTTCTTGACGTCATCTGCGGACTTGCTGGCCAGGCCGACCTTGGAGAAGAACTCCTTGTGCTTGAAAGAGTCGGCAGCTGTGAGGAGACAGAGGAGGGAATATGTCACACCAAGTGCAAACAACACATGATGTCACCTTGTAGACTACCGGTTTGAAGCCTTGAGTTTGGTGTTACAGCTGTCCTCATTTTTGCTTTGTTTTGAAGGCAGAAGTGACCATACTTGGATTGAAGGGGGGGAAGCTGGGGATGACACTGATCTAATCCGACTGAGAACATAAGGACACACTCTAAAGCGTGCCCTGCTTTATCGTCTGTGTTACTCTAAATGGCAACATCATTTGCTGATGGAACATCACGCTGTTTTTTTAGACTTGAAACCAGCGATTGACTCCATAAACTGATGGGAAAACGTTTTACTGAGGGGATAAATCAAGTGAGAAGTAGAGTCATTTTCTTACATATAATCTGACTTCTTTTTGAAACCAGAGGAGTCGCCCCCCGCTGGCCATTAGGAAGTGACACTTGGCACTTTGCATTGTTTGCAAGAGATTGAAAGAAGTACACTCACTGTTTCGTCCTTTTTTTTTCTTTCTCTGCAACATGATACTTCGCCTCCACTACTGCTTACACATTAAATAAAAAAATAAAATGTAATAATATCTAATAGTGATTGTATTATTGACATGCTAAGTGACTAGCTCCTAGCTGCTTTGCTCCAATAGTAAACAGCATCCTCACTCCCTCAGGGCTCTGAGCTCCCAGTCCGGGCAGATTCAACCAGTAGAGGAGCTAGCTCCACAGCTAACTGTTCTACCTTGCTAACGGCAGCTGAAATTGACAGCAGTTGGTAGTTTCTCTGGTGAAATGTGCGCCCTAGTTTGTTTTTTGAATTTCACATTTTACATTCGCACATATTGCATCTTTGATGCATCAATGATTTCAATTATAAAATGTGATTCTAAAAATGTGGTACTTTTAGTCCATTTTGATGCCTGTAACAGAACATCTCTACACAGTTGTGTTGTTACTTTTGCTTGAGTACATGAGCTGACTGCCTCTGAATACTCGTGTGCTAAGACATAAAGAAATGACATTAAAGTCACACTCTGCTTGCTTGCTTGCTGCACCATTGATCCACCCCCAAGATGGGTTTAAAAATACATTTCTGCAGTATTAAATGCAGAAAAGATGCAAGGGGCGTTTGAGATGCAACTCTGAATTCTGCAGCAAGATATCCGACTACAAATGAGTAGAATTAGGGTCCAGATCCTTTCTCTAGTGCATGATTGTGTGCGTGTGCAGCGCCATCTAGGCTCTCCTCAGTCGTAATACTGCATGGTGTGTCATTCTCGAGGTGGGGTTTACCTTGGCAAGCCGCGAGGGCTGCAGTGATGTCAGCATCATTCAGAATGCCAGCGAATGCCATTTTTACCTGCTGGAGAAGAAAAGAGGAAGTCGTCAATTCATGAGTTCAGCTGTAGCACATCAGACAGGATGAAGCAGTTTGATTCTAAGCATGTTAAGTTCTCTCACTTGACAATACAGCATTTAAAGTTTAAGAGAGCTACGTGTCACTTTCTTTAAGCCATGCAATATGTTTTAGAGTTCCTCTCTGTGAGTATTCCTCTCTGGCAGCCCCAAATGATCAGAAAAGGTAGTCCAATTTTTCCAAAACCAAGCCCTCCAAGGCAAAAGATCAAATATCCTTTGCAGCTGTGGTTGGTTGGCAAATAGATTTTTTTCCCCCATTTGGTTCCTTAGTAAGTCCAAAGCCAAACTCTGAGCTGTTGATGTTCAGAATCTGCATGGCCCTGTGCGGCCCTTTCCTTGATTCGTATCCCGTCGCATGAAGTCGAAGCCCCGAAAGCACACGGGGCGCTTAAAGGTCTGCCGCTCCTCAGTGAAACTCACCTTGGGGTTTCTTCTCTAAAGGGGTTAGAGTGGATTCGCTCAGGATGACTCTGCTCACTGCAGTAAAGCCTCCAGCCACTCTTGCGAGCTTATATACCTTCACTGGCCCGAAATATGATGCATAGGCTATGTAATAGACACTGTGTGCAAAGCAGTCAAAGCAGTCTGGCAAAAAAATGTGTCCACTAGACAGAGCTGTTCTATTTATATGCACATAAATGAAGATGCTTAAATGGTAGGCTAAGTGTAGGTCTATGCAAAAGTGCTTGATATTGCATAGGGCTAATAATATACGCTGCTGATTTGGGTGAAACGTACTCGGTGGCCATGTAGTTTTGATCTGTTTGACTGTGCCGAGCACCACGGAGAGAAGAATGAGGTAAACTT
This sequence comes from Diplodus sargus, assembly GCA_903131615.1. Classification (NCBI taxonomy): domain Eukaryota; kingdom Metazoa; phylum Chordata; class Actinopteri; order Spariformes; family Sparidae; genus Diplodus; species Diplodus sargus. The sequence continues at coordinate 2,595,057 of CAEMYA010000140.1, read as the reverse complement.
TGACTTTGTGTGCTGCAGATTGTCGGACAGATAAGCAGGTATCCGTAGTCTGTGTTATTACAGCCACTTATTCTCTCGTCGGACAGACTTGTTTAGTTGTGACTTGTCTTGCCTTGTTGTTATGGACCTAATTTCAAAGACTGTGCCGTGATATCAGTATGTTAAGCTTTGTATCCCAGACCTTTCGCATGAGAAGTGTAAATGTTTTTTTATTGCAGAGGCTTAGCTCTTTTAAATGTCCTCTTTCCTATGCTGTTTGTAAAATATGTCCTGTGCATTCTGTACTATTAAAAGTCTGTTTAAATGGCCATCTGACTGCAGATTTGCGTGTCTTCTGGGGTATTGTGAGACTTCCTCAATAAAAAAAAAAAATGACACATGAAATACAATGTTATGGTTTCTGATTACGTAGACACCCTGCACTTTTACATCTCAATCGCCTGCGATGATTAATGACCCCGCACGTGCCCTCGGAACAGAACCGTTTTGGTGAAAACGAGCCTGTGCTCGATCGGCGCGTGTAAAATGTCTGCTATGACTTTCCTGGCATTCCAGTGTCAGAAAAGTCTCCTTGTTGTGATTGATTATCGCCTGCTATGGCAACGTTTTCACCAAGGTGAAAAAATAGGCATGCAGGTTGTAACAGACATTCATGTGTTGACTAATATTGCACTGTTCCTGCATGTGCCTCAGTGTAATGGCAACATTTGAAGACATGAGACTGTATGAAACTTATTTGAAGAGAATTAAAAACATAAAATCAATAATGTATTTGAGATCACGCATATTGTTTGTGTTTTTTAATGTTGCTCATGCTGAAAATCGAAAATAACGCGGCAATTCCATTTCATCACATTAAAGGAGCATTATGTAGTTTTGGGGAAGAATATTTATCAGAATACAGAGCTCTTTGTTGACTTTTTTTTATGTCTAACTAACCAAAATATCAAGCTCTCTTTGTTGTCGTGACTGAAAAAACAAACTGACCTTAAAGAACAACACAATTTCATACTTTTTAAAAAAACTTTGTTTGTATTTGGTGGATCCTGCCACCCTTCAAGCTTCAACCTTATTTTCCCCTTGTTTATTCAGTTATGGAAACAATAGGTATGTCTGAGTTTGTCTTATTACCACATTGACATTGCAAATATTAAAATTCTGAGTTTGAGTTTTGTCTCCAAAACAACTGACAAAACTGCCCCTTTAACTGACAAATAGCATTCATGGACTCTGGTGTTATTGATGTTTCTGCATCATTTAGGCTGTCTCTTCCTGCAAAGGGTAATACATTTGTATGAATGTAAAGCCAATCTTTGTCAGAAGGTGTTAATTGTAAAAAGGAAACACACAAAAAACAAAAAACAAAACAAAACAGGACAACAAGTTTTAAAAACCCACTATAGCCTCTATGCCAAAGAGGAGGTGGGGTTTAACCGGAGAGCCGGACCTCCTTTCATTTAAAAGCACCTCGTCATCATCCACTCACACGCATACCGGAGACCCTTTGCCAGGTTTTATTTTTGGTCCTCTTACACCCATTCAGACCATTTCTCCTTATGGTGATGAAACTATTTGTGAGGCTATTTCGGGGTGCATCAAAAGCTGATATCACCGGTGTCCTCCTCCTCATCGTCACCGTCGCCATTATCCTCGTCAACTTAACACTTTGGTTGTGTAACGAAGCCCAGCTCTCCCTCTGCACCAAACAATGACATTAAACGAGGGACTCGTCCAGGGGTCTTTCCATGCCCATATTTGCTCCCATGACGGCTGCAGACGGTTATGTGCCTATTGTACATCAGGTGGCAGTGTTGGGTTGATCCTCTGATTAATATCATCGAGATGATATTGAAATAAATAAATCATATTAAAAACATCTAAAAAAAAGCAGCTTCAGTTTTGCATGAACTAACTGGAAAATCCCAAATATGCTGCCTTATTAGTCCCCTCCTTCACTTCAGTGGTTTCACGTGTGATGTCTCTGCAGCCAGAAAGAGCAGTTATAATATTTGTTCTTTATTCTTTTTTTCCCCCTCTGCTTCGTCCACACTTCAAATCCTCGCAAAAAGCTCTGTAATCTTTGGCCTTTAACATTTGCTCTGGTCAAATGAGGTCTCTCACCTCAGACAACTCGGCCATAGATACTGACACTATTCCTGCCCTTCTTCAATATCAGGTTTGAATTACAAATATCTCACAGCGGGGATGAAACCCATCAAGCGAGGCTATGAACGTCTGTAATTGGAGGCGGCGAAGGACAGGTCCAGCGTCATATTTTCGAACTTCATGTTTGAAACGGACATTTGTGAAAGATTTGTGGAATATTCAGCAAAGCTGCATCTTAATTTCCTGTACTTTAGTGAGCACGTAAGGACTTGTAAACACACAGAAATGTGAATTTTTAAGATATTAGCAACCTAATAAGGACCTAACATCTGACTGTCGTATTAATTCGCTCACTCTGGAATTAATTCTGATTCAAAATCAAATGAAACAATTGAAAAGGATCTAAAAACAAGTCCTGCATCCCACTGAAATGCCACTTTGTATGTGATTCTGTCTCATATTGAGAGTAATGAGGTATTGTTGACTAATAACTAGACAAATAAGATTTGTAGTTTTGTTCCCCATCGTGCTGCGGCAGAAAAAGAAGTGACCTACATTCTCTGACCCGGTGGCTTGCCATCTGAGAGAAAGTTACAAATAAATGTGCTTCATTGACAGAAGTCCTGTAAATGTGCTGGCACAGAAATTTGATCCCGTCCAAGAGTTCCTCTGCTGGGTCAGTGCGAGTGCACCTCAGGCCAGCTTCTGCTGAAGCTCTGCCAGATCTACTTTTCTGTCTGCCAGACTGACGTCTGATCCAACTGTGTCCTGCCTCTGCCCCCCGAGCCCATCTGCAATTTACAATACATATTTCTGGGCTGGAGTGGTTGAGCCCAGGCTGCCAGAAAGCAGCACTGAGTCTGGTATTGATCCAGTGAATCATGTAGGTAAGAAGCTTACATTTTGATTAGTAATGATCCAATATGATAATAATTTGAAACTGATAAAAAAAACATACATTGTGTTGCTTACACTTCATTACTTGAACTTAAATAAAAACTCAAACATTCAGAAAAATGATCAACACAGTTTCCATCCACATTAGATTGACACAAGTTGTGTTCTTTAGAAGGTGTCATGTGTTTTCTGGAGATAACTGTGATTCTGCAGCAGTGGACAGTGACTCAAGCACAATTTTGAGCAACGTTTACTTTGTCACAATTTACATAAAGGGACGCAAATGCGAGACACACAGAGGCAGGCAGGTTGAAAACAAAAGGTGAGCTTTAATGAGATTAAGTCCTAAATCCAAAAATCCAAAACCCCAAAGTATTTGGAGTATGAACAATAAAATGGCACGCAACACAAAGTTGCAACAAAAGTCAGCCAAAGGGAGACAAACCAGAAAACGCATCACTTGTTATAATACGAGTATGTAACATAAATGCTGTGTAATGACAACTTTGGTACTTTGGTACTTCATGTATATTGTGATGGCAATACTTTTTTTTTTCTAACTTTAATGAAATTCTCCATGCAGAGCAGAATATCTATACCTCATGGTACTGCACACATAATTCAGTAAATGATCTGAATATTCTCCACCTCCGGATTTGACTTTAAACATAGCTGTCTAAATGGAGCTATTGACTTTACATGCAACATTCAAATGAAAAGTGAGTGGCATGTATCCCTCCCCTTCCTAAATGAACCAATACTATCCTTGTCTCTGATCAATGTTGTCCACAGAATTCATCAGTCAGAGAAAGTGATGCAGTCTGTGAGCGAAACACAAGAGGGACATACTGCCTCTTCAGCCTGAGCCCTGAAGACTGACCGTCAAACATCTTCCCCATAGGATGAGAGGTCAAGAGAAGTCGAATTACTCGGAGCAAATACTCACTGACTTTATTTAAGCCGGCATGAGCCACGTCTAACCATGTTGGGTTTTATGACAGTTAATCCGTCAACTTTCCAAAGAAAATGGGTTCAGTTTTATGCACATGTAGTCTCGACGTAAACATATGATTTACACTGAGTTTACTTCATCAAAGGTGTCCAGTTGAGCTTGCCAGAATGTCAAACACTTCATTTGCACAGTGGAAAGTTGCACAGGCCGTTAATTAGAGAAACCGAAGCCTCCCGCACAGGCTGGACCTCTCCCAGTGCTCAATATAACATCACAACATGGGGCACACGAGAGAATTCTGCTCATAAGATTATCACTAGGTACTATCACAGGGAAAGAAAAAGAAAAAAAACACGGACATCTCATGGAGAAAAAGTATGTTTATTTATTCTCTTTTCTGGCAGGGAAAGACACATTGATTGACATTGATTGTGTGGTCTACTTTAATTTCTTTATTACATCGCTTCCCATACAATCTACCACGTATATTATTACTCTAAGCACATAAGAATCCTCGGTTGAGTCCATGGTATTAACTGTAGCTAGTAAACATTGTAAGAGGGAAGTCCGTCCTGAGAATATCACCATACGACAGATCATAGCGATCGGCCATGATTTTATGAAGACTTGACCAGTGCAGAAAACTCTGGAAGAAAAAAAAAAGGAAGACGGAAACAATTTCAGACGTTTTTGATTAAATTCATCATCTCATCTCTACACTACAGACTACAAACTACAAGCTACAAAACACAGCCCAACATGAAGTGTGTGGCTCTGGTGGTGACACTTATGTATGAGGTGATTGATGTATCCGCACTTGAGCTGCCTAGCAACCGGTGAAACACAACACAGGGATGAAGAGTGCTGACTTCAACACCACGGATTCACCGTTAACTGGAAATGTACATTTAAGGATTGATGATGCTTTTTTTTTTTTATCACAGTTTTTGCTGTTTTGCTTGTTGAGTTTGGTCCTTCTGACTTTATACTACAATAAAAGACAGAATTATAAATGATGTACTTTTACTCCAACTGACAAACTCAAAAAAATAAAAATAAAAATCTGCCACTGATTTGTACTGTGTTTACTTTCAGTGTGTCTTCATTGTTTGCTCATGTCAGAGAGATACAAAAGTTCCTGTATTATCTGTTTCCACTGATGTTGGTTTTCGTTGTATTTGCATAAAATCATTATTATTATTATCAATTTTCTTAATAATTATCTTTGAATGTTAAGAGGTTATAATATACTACTGTTGCTTGCTTTACACATGTTTTTTTCAGAATAACACATCACAGAGTGAAATGTAAGAATTTGTATTCATTTCTTTTTAAGAATTGAACAATAAAGTAGGTGTAGGCTAAATCCTGGCATCTGATTTAGTTTTTCTGCCCTAAGCATAAACATCTGATCACTTTAGAGAGTTTACTCCCATACCAAGTAATACTAAAATAGCCTGATTAAGCTTTTTCTCTTGTTTTGTATTTTAGTAGTTAGTAGTTTAAGTTTAGTAAAAACAGACCATGATCTCCTCTTCGCGATAACCACCTACAGGCCGAGAGCCCGTCATATCCGCCTACCTTCCCATCCGATCTTCCCGTCTCCATCCGAGTCTCCCTCCAGCAGGAAAGCTCTGGTCTCGGCGGCCGTCAGGGTCCTCGCTCCTTTGGAGAAGTTCTGCAGGAACAGCCTGATGAAGAGCGGGGACGAGGCACCACATTGAGAACACATAATGGGATTAAAACGTTTAATGTGCTGCGTTTGAAAAGAAAACACAATGCTGCGGAAAACTCTCAACAATCCATCTTGTCACATTAATCATGCATTAGTATATTAGCTGTGTTTGAAACTCAACTGCAACTCATCCTGCTCTATGAAGCCGCTCTTGTCCTGGTCCAAAATCTTAAAGACCCCCTCGATCTCTGTCGGAGTTTTCTTCGATAAACCCACTGTTTTGAAAAACATCTTGGGGCTGAAGGAATCCTTCCCTGAAAGCAAAATCACAGATAAAACTGCATTGGATCCAGTCAGAGAAATGATGATGTCCTACAATCTGAGGACTCACACAACTACAGTGAAATGCAACAAAAGGAAGTCCTCGCATCCTGCGACTAGAAACACGTTTTGAATTCATCATCCTCTGACCTTTACAAGCGTTAATGGCTGAAGTGATGTCTGAGGCAGCGAGAAAGTCGGTAATTGCCATGGTGGCGGTGGCTCTGTTGTGGTGGATGCTGCAGCCTGGTGCAATATGTGACCACTGATGGGCAGAAAGAAACTACTGGTGACAGGGGGTAGATTTAACCCCCCTGGTGTCAGAAACCACCAGTGTCCTTCTGTCTGCTGTCACCTGCAGCTGACCACTTCAGCGAACTGTGTGTGTGTGTGTGTGTGTGTCTGTGTGTGTGTTTGTGTGTGTCAAAGTGAGACTTTAGACAGAAAATCATGTCACTGAACGACTGTGTCATGGAGAGTGGTCTCCTCGGGGGTCAGAGGTCATATTGGATATGAAATCTACCTAAACAGGCCCTCCGACAGGAAGCGTCTGTCTGTAAACAAAACAGCAAGTCACTGAGGTTATATTTGGTGGATCTGGAGGGAACCTGGCTGGCCCCGCATTTCCTCTTCGCTCGTGTTTCCAGCCACAGTTGCTGCCTGCTCGTGGTCGTCCCTGGCAGTGTTTCCGCAGGCTGTAAACATCCTGTTATTATGGCCTCTGTCACTTTCAGCCTGCGCTCCATAGAGCTGCCTCCGCTCAGAGACACCTTGCTTTCACATGCTACTTCTAACATATGCTCTCTTTCTTTAAAAAAGATGCTTAACGTGCCAGATGGACCAGTTATTTGTAAATTCATCACTGAGTCTGTGTGTACAGGCCTGCATAGGCTCTTAACTGTCAAATACTGTAGTAGCTAGTTTCAAATGAGTATCTTATTAAATCTAGCCTGCAGCAAACAGTCCAGGGCTGTAGCACGACTTAACATAATATAAGGATTTATAAAACCGACGATATGAGTATTCAATTTAATTTTTACATTTTCATCTAAAAATATACGTATGTATTTTAACTTTGTTTTAGGTTTCTTCCATTTGTTCCCTTGTATAACCATTTGGGGAGTTATTAGTTTTGATACAAGCCTCTAAGCCTTATAAACTCCCCACCTTAGAGTCTAAGGTGGGAGGACGTCCTCTGTTGTAGCCTACAGATTGTAAAGCCCCTTGTGGCAGATCACCTGACGGTGACCACTCAGAGACAAGCCATGCCTCCATAGATTTGATGCTTTTCTCACCGTTATCTATTTCTATGATCACAGTGTTTGTCGTGGCAACTGCGAACAAAAGACGGCCTCCAACGTTTTTTTTTTTTTTCATTTGCAGTAAATCAGTCGCTGGGAATCTCTGGAAAACCACCTGCTGAGGAATTCTCATACTTGGCCGTTTGCAACTACGGCAAACAGGAAGTAGATTGTGGTTTTGCTGGCAAAACTACAGACTTTTGTTCTGGCAAAGCACAAACCTTCCTCGCAGTATCTCTCTCTACCACATTTGACCTCTTTTGTCCGTCTGAAGTGCACTCCGTGGTTTTGTATCAGCTCTTCCTGCCTGCCGGTGCCATTAATGGTTTGAAAAGCAGTGTTTTCCGCAGTTTCGCTCCGCATATGTCCTTATGGCTCCCATGTGTGAGGGGCTGCCGGAGCGCTGGAGTTACTGCGTCACACTGGCCCTAACAGGCAGCACGTGTGGGCCCAAGGCCTGGCCAGAATGACGTGAGGGTGGTTTCCTCAGGATGGACTAGTGAGGCCTGCAGCAACCAGAGGGGCAGAGGAATGACAAAAACATCCTCTACCCCCCGCTCACCTACCTGCCCCCCTCAGCCTTGTCCCTTTCCACGCTCCAGTGTTTGTTTTCAGGAAGACCAGGCTTCCTGCGTGATGGAGCGGTGGATGAGAGGAGGAAGAGGGGGCTGGGACAGAGAGGAAAGGACAGACACAGAGAAAGATGGATGGGGATGGGGTGACGGTCCTGTGCACGTAGTGGTTTTGGGGGAGTCTGTCGCGTCGGTTGCTTCCTGGCAGCTGGGAGGGAGCGTGAGGACAGGGGAGGTGAGAGTACAAATCTTTCACTTAGACTGAAAAGTGACTTTTTTGCCTCCTGCACCTGGGAATGTGAGCAGAGCAGACTAGCAGGGAGTAGCTCCGGGCTTAATGTGAGAGAAAACAAATCAATTTTGTGAATTTGTAGAGCTCATAAAGGGATTTGGACCTGGAGTTTTGTACTTTCACACACCCGAAAAACAGACTCTGCTCTGCACTGAGCCAAGTACTGAGCAAATGCGACAATCAGCACAGAGCGAGGACACCAACAGAGGCAAGTATCACACAAACACAGCTGGTAAGTTGCATTTTACACAAATTGGAGAATCAGACTTTCTTTGGTAAATTTTTTTTTAGAAGTTATAAGCAACTATACAGATTGCTGACTTATCATTTAGGAAGAATGGGTCAGCCGCAATGTTTTTCGTAGAGCAGCGCAAGATATTTAGTCCAGAAAACTGCCTCTGGTGTTTAAATTCTCACTTTCTATTCACCATCATCCTTTCTCCTGTCACACTTTAAGTTATTTTTTTGCAGAATATGCTGTATCATTATTGCCCAAACTTTCAGTGAACATAGCTCAGGTCGGTAGTTGAATGTTTCGTCAGTTAATCATAGGTCTGATTGTTCAATCCCTGGCTCCTTCTCTCTATGTGTTAAAGTGATCCCGGGCAAGACACTGAACCCCAAATTGTGCCCAGTGAGCGGAGCAGTGTTTAACGACAGTTTTGCCTCCGTCAGTAGTGTGTGAAATGGGTGGATGAAAGACGTTGTGAGGGAATTTGTCAGTCAGTCAGGTTAAAAAGGGCCATATAGGTGCACCTGATATAGACTTTAATCATGTTCATGACTAGATCTAAAGTTAAGTTAGTATTGTAGAATTGTCCAGATAATTGATAACTGTGTGTTCAATTTTGTTTACCAGGCTGAAGCTCCACCCCAAAGAAAAGATTTAATATGATATGATATGGTGCGATACAATTCTTGTATAACACGATACAAGAAGGTACAACATGGTACAGTATGAGGATACAACATGTTATGGTACAATACAACTTTATCGTCAGTTTACGCTGAAATTAATTTTGGATCCCAGAGTACAAAACTGCATGGAATGATTGCACTTGAGTGGTCCGATCGTATTTACCAGACCTGAGCCACAAGCAGGCCACACCATGGCCAGATGTCCGCCATGAGCGATCCGAATAAACCAGAACTGGCCCGAATCTGGGCCGCAGTCCATTCTATTCTGGTGGGCTGGATCCTGGATTCTGGTTTAACAAGTTCCATCATTCCACACGGTTTGTGGGCCAGATGCGGGTGTCTGGTAGAATTATGCAATTCGGGATCCCTTGGCACATTTATGAAGAAACTTTGTTTTAATCATGAATTCAGCTGGAAACTTTGGCTTACATTGACTCCCACTTATTAATACAGATGACTAGTCTTGTCTGTCTGAGCTTACACATGCTAAGATAAATGTTAGGGAGAACATTTTTGCAGTACAGAAAAGATTTGAACATAAATAAATGAAATAACATTTTTTTTTAAAAATGAACCTTTCACGGGAAAACGTTTCCTTAATGGTCACGGTGACTTTTAACAAAAGATGTTTGGGGCAACATAAGTCAGATTTTATACTCTGTGTGTGATGCCTGCAACAATTCATATTGAAAGCCATTTTAATTCAGACGGATGATAATGTCACCAGGATCCGCTCAATGTCCGGCTAGACTAAATCTGTAAGTCCCTCTGTAATGTCTGCAACGTTCGGCCTCTCAGACAGAGAGACAGAGAAGAAGAGGAAAGTGGTCACTCCTCCTTTCTCCTGGGCTCAGTTACTGCCTCTTCTATTTCCATCAGACCAGCTGTGGTGTGAGCATGCCAGTGACGCTCTCAGATTCGGCCAAGATAGCCCCTCGGACACACTCTAAGCTCCACCCTTCCCCCACCCTTCCACCACCACCACCACCGCCCTCCACTCTAACTAATGGTTTTGTCCCACTCAACCGTTTTGGCACCAATCTTTCAATCTGTGTGGTTGTCTGTGGCATTAACTGTGCATGTGTGTGTCCTTCTTCTCTGCTCTGTCTTGACACAAATCACTCAAGACTGGATGTGTGTGAGTCTGTGTCTGCACATGCATCTATCTGGTGTATGCCTACTGTGTGTCAGTGCCTGCGTCTCTGCATGTATCTACACGGTGGATGGTCACGCTGTTGCCTTTCAGTTCTCTGAAATATTCCTCCACATATGAACTACTGTTGCACTTCGATCACATTGAATCAGCTGGCCAAGTAAACTGCAAAGTGTGTTTGCTGGGTTGCTCTTTCAACCTTTAAAAGCATGGAAAAAACTTTTCTGCCTTTTTACACCCACCTTGTCTCTCTGTCTCTTGACACTAGTGCGAGCCTCACATTTTTACCCTATACCTCCATATTTCCACACGATCTAGTGTTGGCCTGTGGCAAAATCACCCACAAATTACATGAAAAATATGTGAAACATTGTAATATAATTTCAAGTACATGTCAATTACAGATATGATCCAAAAAGTGTTCACGTTCTCAGTGTTAGATGAGGTCCAATCCAATCTGTGTTTGATTAGCCTCCTGAACAAAAAGAGCAAACTGTTAGCTATGTTTATTTCCCCATTGAGAACAAAATTAATTAAAAAATTCAACATGTTATTGCAAATTTAATTTGGAAACACACTCATAAGAAAGGATACATGAGACGAATTAAAACCAGTCTCTTGTTTGTTTGCTAGCTAGCCTGAATAGGAAGTCAGCTAGCGAACAGCTAACTTAGCACAAAAAGCACACTGGAAACAGGAGTAGCCTAAGCAGACTCCAGGAAGTTACTGCTCCCTGACCAGAAATAGTCCCTTACGTAACCCCCCACTGCAGATTCTCCTTGTTTACAGAGTTCATGCTAAATTGTTAGCTATTCCCTTTTTCCCTGTCAAAGGGTAGCCGACAAAAGCTAAATATTAAGGTAAGTTAAGGTAGCAAACAGCTAACCAAGCTCTGTCAAAAAGTAGGCTAATTTAAAACTAAAGGGTAACCTGAGGAGACTGCAGGTATGACAATGGTCCCAACCAAGAAACAATCCTGTAGTTTTCAAAACCCTCAACTAGCTGTTTCCCTTTGTTTCCAGTGTTTATGCTAAACTGTTAGCTGTCCTCATTTTACCCCTCAGTAGGCGATCTGAGAACATTTGACCTTCAATTAACTAATTTGACATTTATTTTCTTGCTGGGACATAAGAGAGGCGAGAATATTAAAAAAACAATCTCTTGTCTGTGCTGGCTATGAAATGTAACCAACGAACAGCTAACTTAGCTCTGCACAAAACCTGAAAACAGGAATAAACAGCGAGGCAGGTTCTGTCAAAACGTAGATAAATCCTCCTACCAACATCTCTAAAGCTCATTTACATAAAATGTGCACGCGTTTTTATGTCTTATATGTTTAATCGTATAATATAATAATATCATTAATACAAATAAAAAACAATGGGTAACCTGGGAAGACTCCAGGAAGTTACTGGTCCCAACCAAGGATGAGTCTTAACTCTGTTTCATGTTTCTGTTCTGTTTATGCTGAGCTAGCTTATAGCTGCTTCACAGTTAATGGAGAGACAAGACAGCAGTAATAACCTTACGATAAGAAATATTCCCTAAACGTTAGACTTTTCCTTTAAAGTTAAAAAGTCCTCTCAATCGCAGAAGTGCAAGTATGTTGCAGACTTGCTGGAAGGCAGCAATAATCTGGTGTCTGGAAGTGGATCCTCCCCTGGATGCCTGTTATTAAGTGCGCAGAGAAGCAGCCATTTCTATCATCTGAGTCCCGGCCACTCTATTTCTTATCTGTTTGGGCCGTAACCAAGCGGCAGTCCTGACTCATTACATTTTGGACTTAAATGCGGTTGCTGCTGTGCAACTGGATCATGGCCCAATGAATACCAGTCAGCTTAAGCTGTTGGTGATAGGATCTGTGCGTGGGGCTAAGGCTGGGTGGATGGGTTTGGGGGGTGGATGGGTTTGGGGGGTGGGATCAGGGACTCCCTCAGGCGTCTCTGAGAAGAGTAAGGTGTCACACATAGTGGTGTCAGGGAGAGGGGCTTGGTTTGGATATATATACGTAGATGGATGTACAGGCGAGCAGTAAAAGCTCAGAGATTCCCTTGACACATATTCTCTCCCACAACCTGTTCTCCTTGTCACAGCGTCCATTTGACATTGATTGAGCCAAAACAAGTCTCCATATCAAAGTGGGAGTCTGACATGAAAGCTAGTATCCTGTTTCCTGTTCCTATAGTGTGAAGCAGTGTGATATACCCCCGGGCAGCGCCTGATTCCCAAATAAAGATATTTATGTATATTCCACGGGCCCCTGTGAACCTCATCATATTTAAGATTAGCCGTTGAAACAGATCTGCGCTTATCTGATCAAGGTTATGTGTGTGAGTGAGCGTGTGTGTGTGCGTGTGAGTAAATAAGAGCTCTGTCAACGAGAGCTTGAACTCAGCTCCTCCATAAACACTTTAAACCCTGTTGAGGAGTCCCTCAGCTGTCTCAGCTGCCCGAGTGTCTTCGCGCAGGTCACGGCCTCGCTTTTCAACATGTTTCCCACCATCTTCTCGTTAAATTCCTCCCCACTTGTGTGTGTGTGTGTGTGTGTGTGTGTGTGTATGCGTGACAACTGTGTGAAATTCACATTATTGCTGAAAGACCATTTGGCCCTGATAAGCTGCTCTCCCAGCTGTGGCTGGACGACACGTCAGGACGGGGAAAAGTGTTTACATACGTACACAGGTGCAGCCATTGCTCAACCCTTTTAAATGGCACAAGTGGAGAAAATGAAATGGGCCCACATAAAGTGACGGACAGGCGCAGGCCTTTCACCACGGGCTTTAGCACCAGACTGATATGATACTCCAATGTTAATAGCTGTTCTTGTTTCTCTGCTCCTTGCTGCCTGCTCACAGCTGGCGCACGTGTGGCCGTGAAACGACAGGGGGAAAAAAGCAAGAAGGAAATGTTTTTTTTGGACGAAAGGACTCCTTTCAACATCGCCACTGCTGTCCCTAACAAGGTTCACAGCTTGTGGGCTCGTGTGTGAAATCCTCAACCGCATTGCTCCCCCCGACTGACGGTTACCGCTACACTCTGCTGCCGTCCAGTGGTAGTAGTCAGTCATAGCTGTCCTGTTTTGGTGGATTCATTTAGCTTTTCTGTAATTACACAGTGCAAATGTACTTAGAAATGATGGAAACGCTTAAAGAAGCAATACGCAAGAAATGGCCAATTGATATTCTGTAAATCTCAGAGTAGCAGCTAACTGCTGCTAACTGTAGCTTCTGTTAGCTAGTTAGCTTAGTTGACGAGTGCTGGTGATGTTTACTATCAAGTGGCTAGCTGGCTATCATGCAAACAGGGGCTTCAAAGTCTGCACATTGTTTGGGTGATACTTCGGTTTCACATTTTGATCATGGCGAATGTAAATGCCCTTCTTGTTTTTTAATGGTTTCAGTGTAACGAAGGCTTAAACCACCTTAACTGAACACATGCTGCACCGAGCAGAACTTCTGGTCAGTGTGTTTTTTTTCCCAAAACACCCACATTTTAGCCTTTCAACGCGGTCCGGTTCGACCAGGTCAGACACGGCATGTGAAAATAATGCATTTATTTCTCACTCCATCATGAAATCAATTCTGTATGTTGATTTATTGGAGGAATTAATTACTCAACACCAGGAAATAAGGAAAGGTGGACTCTCACACCGCTCTCACCTCACATCTTTGTCCCCCTACACCTTTTCACACACACACACACACACACACGCACTTTTCCCAATATGGCAGCGCTTTTGGCAGTGGTGGTGCTAGTTCAGGCGGGCACTGTTCCCAGGTCTGGACTGGGGAGGAGCAGGTGTACTGCTGTCAACAGAGGCTCATAAATACTCAGCCAGCGACCAGAGATGGATTACACATTTATGTCATCATATTAAAGACACTCTGTCAGCAAACCTTTAAGACTCTGCAATTACCGCCTTAGAGAAAAGTCTTTTCTCCCTACAAAGGCAGCTTGCGGCGCGGCTCACCGCTGCGTGGCAAAGGCCGGTGCTGATCTGCAACAAATTAGTCGTTCAGTTCACGGGCGGATGCGGAGCTGCACCCTGGCTGCAGGAGAGGTCCACGGCTTGCTTTACATTTTATTGCTGTTGAAACCAAACCCCTTCGACAAACATGTACACAACTGTGACATATTTACCACTCTGTATGTCGTTATTTTAGTGTCACATTTCAGCCCCCCCCCTCGGTCCCTCTCCTCTGCAGCCGTGGGACTCTGCTGTGTCCAAATAAAGGCTGCAAACAACACCGCCAGCGTGTCCCGTCTGCATGTTTCATTCTCCCATATTACCCACAGAGCGTTGCAGCGCCGTTCCACTGGCGTCGGACAGTGACCTGCTCCATATGTTCCTCCTCGGGCAGGCCTCGAGCACGGTCTATCCCGAGGGCTCAGAATAAGCCCAATGGTTTCCAATTACCCTCCTCTCATAGATTGTTTGGTGTCAGTCACCGTCTGGATATGATGATTCTGCGCCTGCAGTGTAAAAGGATAGTTCTACAGTTCTTTTTGGCATGCTGCTGTGCACGTTACAACTCAATCGGAGCAGTAAAACACAACGGGAGGGCGGCAGTTCATTAAAAGCATTCAAGCCCGAGTGCCGCCTCGGTGCTCGGGCTTGTTCTCACCCCCTCTAGCACAACAAACACATTCTTTTTTCTCGTTCACCTGTTGATGGCACTCAGCACGTCCCGCGGCAGTCGAGAAATGATATTCGGAGTTTTATCCTCTTAGATAAACTACAGCAGGTCATAAAATACGACTGCGCGGGCTTCCTCAGCGTCAGGCAGGAGGCCTGAAACCAAAGACGCATCCCTCTTTAATCTGACATTTGGACGCAGAAGTTGTCGCGATATCGGATTATGAGGCAGCGGGCATCAATCATAACTGCGATGTGAAAATAGAAAGTGGAGCGGACCGGAACAAGCTCACATTTTGTGCCGGTGAGACGGGTTTCTGCTCAGCGACTATATCACATCCTCATGTGTCCTGCTAAGTCCAGTGAAAAAAGAGTTGACTATATTGAAACACTGTACAGTAAGCAGTCAGAGAACCTTGGCTGACCTGATATGGATTTGATATGGATCCTCGGGTGCACAAAAAAAGCTAAACGAGGAGAAGAACAGAAATGCAATCGCCTTCTTTATTCTGAATGGAAACACCATCTGTCCATCTCTATGTCCCCTTTTTTTCCCCTTCTCTTCCCTTTTTCTCTCTGATTCCCCCTCTTTTGGGAGGCAGAGGTGGACTGAATGGTGACACTGTTGCCTCCTGGGAACAACATCCTGATGCTGTCTGGGTGTGTAAAGCTGAACTCCAGCATCAGTGATTTTGTTGCCAGGGGGACGACTTAAGCAGCCGAAACATCCTAATAAATGTGCCTTGGAAGATACTTGACGATAATGTACAGTATGTACAGTAGCTGTAGTAATAGTGTTCAGTGTGTATAACATTACTGATGCAGCATCAGTAAGTGTAAAAGGAAAAGGCCGTAGACTAATAGCTGCATCAGTGGCTCCAAAAACAGTAGTTAAACAGTTAAACTGCAGGCCTAGCATTTCATTTAATTGAATTATTTTTATCTTTACATTCTACTTATTGTGAATGTATATCTTTCAGCCACATTTATATAATCTCATTGCCTTTTTGTTCGCACTATAAGCTAAGAGCTCTGCTGCAGTTCTGTCTCCTGCCACAGTGCTGGCTGAAGCTGCCTGCTGTTCTGCTTTGATCCTCTAGAGGGAGCTAATGTTAACTTAACAACATCAGACAGGGCCGACATATCACAGATTAAAAAGTGCAAAATTGTTCATGGAAAATTTAAAAGAAAGGTGCAAAATGATGCAAAATGATCTTTTCACATCTTAATTTAGTGGCCAAAATGATGCGTTAAAATCAGATAAGACTGTGGTCTCTGTTTAGACTGCACCCAAGACCCAGATTAAAGATACATTCAAACCGAAGTCGTCACGTCAAAGAGGGGGCCTGCGTTGTACTTTGGGAACCGCAGATCTCCATATTAAACATCACTTGTCTGGTGGAAACAGACAATGTCGAGCTGGATTTGCAGGTAATAACTAAAGTGGGAGGACGTGGCTCTGAAATAAGAATACAGACACAAGACCTGGCACTCGTGTTCGGCTTCTGCAGTTATGGAGCATGAGCAGGAGTTTCAACAGGGCTATTTCTCCATTATCAAGTGTTTATGAGTCGCTAGTCATGACTTTATAAATGGCACACACACAGATCATTAAAAAAAAAGCGTATTTTACCAAACCCTTCTAATAGTACAGACAGTGTGTGGAAGAGCTCTTAAAAGACAAGTTCACCCAAAAAAATGAAATTTCAGTCATCATCTTTTCACCCCCTGTGCCAGCGAAAAAGTCATGTGAAGTTTCGTTGTCCACAAAACATTTCTGGAGCTTCACGGCAAAACAGTGTCGGGGACAGGCTCCCAAACAAGTGAAGTCGATGGGGACTTGTTTTAAAACGTGAATAAAAAGCCCGTACAGCTCAGCTGACGCAATCCAAGTCTTCAGAAGCCCTGAGATTCTGAATTTGAATCGACATCAGGACCAGTCTGCGTCTGCGAAGCTCAAAACGTTAGCGGACGCTTCAAGGGGTGTAAATAACGTCTACTCAATTCAGTTTGGGATCTTTGGGCTTCCAGATACTTGGATTACGGCGCACAACCCGACTGGAGTCAGTTTCTGATTTTTCTTTCGTTGTTTATTTTCAAAACCACATAAATCCCTTACTTCACTGTGTGTTTGCAAACCCGGGACAGCTGCCAGTTTCAGTAATGTATTCATGGTCAAATTATTAAGATGAGGAACGGTCACTGTGGCATCCACTCTGCTGTAAATCATTCAGGCGGCTGTGTTGCATTAGACCAGATAACTTATCGATCCCCATCATGCACTCTGCTGCTGCAGAGAGGCCGGCAGCCTCCAGGGAGACTACTGTATATATGAGCTCTTTGTCCTTCCTCTGTCCTCGCATCCTCTCTCATCTCATCCTCCTCATCACCTTCCTTCACTCTTCTTACCT
>CAEMYA010000140.1:2522114-2576918 GCA_903131615.1 Diplodus sargus | reverse complement strand
GTGTGTGTGTGTGTGCACGCGTGCGCTTGTGTGTGCGCCGTTTCATCCACTGGACAAAGGCTGACAAATCAGTTTTAGTACATCCTGTTGTGAGCACTGAAGGGCAGGCTGTGCTCTGCAACTCCTAAAATACCCAGTGGATTAAAAAAAGGAAGACAGTGCGGACACTGACATGGAGATTATTTCTAAACAAGGCATATCATCTTACGTGAAAGTGCCCGAACTTCACACTTGTTACAGAACCCATGTAACAAAGCTCAGCAGTGGCAGGCTCCATCCATAACCAAGCGCCCTGTTGCCGCGTAATATGACGCAGTCAGGTTGATCAACAGGAGTGAGGATAAAAGCACTTTTTAAAACCCAGAAGTTAAACTTGGTTACAAGCTCCCGATCAGAGCAGAATCCGCTGTGACTTCAGATGTTTATTCCTCCAGAACGTACCGGCTCTGCCCCCCCTGCTCCACCCAGCCGTCCCCACACAACACTTTACTGTGTTTACTACATTATACATCATGCTCAAACACCTCAGTGTCATAATTAAGAAATACCGTTTACTGGTACGATGCTCCAACAAGCGTGAGCATCATTATGATTCAACTGGAGTTGTGTCTAATATTCACTCGCTTTTAGCTCTGTTTTTGGTCTCTACCAACAACTGAGGCAAGTATCTTTAACTATTTACCTGCTAAATGCTTCGCTAATGTTAACTAGCTATTTTCTAACTGTGTCTACGTATTGAGCAGGCAGTGTACTGTGTATCCTTAGAGCTTTTCCCCAAAATCAGTCGTCTACTTAGGCAGCAAAGGCCTACATGAGAGACACTTACGTTTCTAAATTCCCCTGCAGAACTCAGTGAAGCCAAAATGAGCTGTAAATGAGCTGCACGTGTGTAATCATTTTCTCTAATAATATTCCTCCAAATACTGTCATGGCTGCAGGTTGTCATTTGAGTTCAACATATTGTTTGTAATGCTCTCAGTCCGTGTGGATCATTCATACAGGGATGACGAGCTCCAGGTGTTGATATCCTCAGGTCAGATGATCCGGGCGGAAGAGGAGCTGCAGCCGATTACCTGCTTCTGTATCCTCGACCAAAGAGGAAGAGGAATCCCCCAGTCGTGGAGGAGCTGTGACCGCACATCAAGCTCGGTAACGCACCTGCCGTACCTCTCCTTCCCCCCTCGACAGCGTCGTCTCCTCGAGGAGCCCGCGCATCACTCAGCGCTCACTCCCTCCGCTTGTTCTGTCTCGGAGAGCACCAAGGAGGCCCCATGGACAAGACTTATTTTAAATATGCAGGACATGTTCAGTTTCCTCAAAAAGGATCTGAACATCGTGACCCGGCAGGACGCTGTAACCGAGAATCAACATAACAGGTTGATCATTTTCTGTGACGAGGACATACCGCAACAACTTTTTAGCGACGCTCTCCCCACTGAGGATCGCTGGACGTCTCTAGGGGACACTGGTCGGCATGTCACCGACAACGCGCCTCGCTGGTCCCTCGCGCCAGACAACAACAACAACAACTCTGAGGGGATCCGACATGAACTGGTTAGCAAAGACGATTTTAACACATGCAGGCTGAAGAGTCTCCTGAAGTCCTGCCAAATCTACGCTGCTCCAGGAGGCTTGTCCGAGGGAGACGAGGCGGTAAAAAGGAGGAAGAGCGTGTCGTTTGACGACGACGTCATGGTCTACCTGTTTGATCAGGTACTGCTCTCCTGTCGGCTGTTCAACTGTAGCGTGGTGGGTTTTGTGCTTTGTTTCTTAGTTTCCCGTTGGGTTCCACTGACTGTCCACTATTACTGTTCTTAGGAGAGTCCCACCATGGAGCTGCACTCTGGGCCCCGCACACCTCCGCCAAGCAGCCATTCCTGCAACCTGCCAGACGTCACATTAGAGGACGGTGGTACTATGTTAAATGACCTCTCTCGCGATTTTGCACAATCTAACCTGTCAACTACATATTGTGTATACATATAAAGCAACATTATGTAGAAATTTGTGCCATGTTAGATATATTTAACTGAAATGCAGTAGAGATCATAAAAGAGTGTTATTATTATTTATCATGTGAAGCTATTTTGATGTAGACTTTTATGGCACTTTGGAACTGTCAGTTTTCCCTTCATCCAATGGATATGCAAAAGACAAAGTTGGCTGAGTTGGTTACACAAATTCCTTGACTTCGACAAACATTGGGTACTCGCGCAGTAAAAACTCTTTTAAGGAGCTATATTGGATATCTTGGAAATTACGTATATTGGATTGGCGCTTGGAGTCGTGTACTCAGTGATATGCAATTTTAGGCTTTATCTGAGACATTTACAACCCTTGTCATAATTGTAAGCACCATTTTCAATGCAGAAGTGTAACTTGTAACGGGGTAATTTTACAGTGTGGTATTGCAACTTTTGCTGAAGTGCTGATGAAGTACACCACACATGAAAAAGTCATTAGTTTCAGTTTGTTCCTGTATTTCATAGTAAATGAGCATCTGCCTACAATATTATAATGAAATTCTGGCTGAAACAGGATGTTGAACCAATATGGGATTGTTCTTCAGGAAACACTTGGTGGTATTGGCTGGAAATACATGTACTCCTGCTGTACTGCTTCTTGCAGTAGAAGTACAAAAAATAACAATTTAATGCTTATTGATGAGAAAGATATTATGTCAACATTTAGACTCGGCCTACAACACGGAAAAGTAATTTGATCATTTCACTAACTACTTCAGACCGAAGCTCTCTAACAATGTAACACGATCAGGGTGGGACACAGGCTGAGCAAACTGTGTTTGTGAGTCTTGCTGAATCCAGATGCTGCAGGCTGTTGACACTTTGTTATCACTAACTGTGTGTTTGCTTGGTTTTGCATGCAGGCTTGGAGTGGGAAGACGACTTCTCAGCTTTGGAGAAGAGCTGCCATTTTCAGTGTATCAAACCCTCTGTGCCTCAGCACTACGCCCTCTCCCTCCCAACGCAGAGCTGCTCTGCTCTGTCCAGGCGTCGCTTTCTGTCCCAAACCTGCCTGTTTCTCACTCACGTCACCGAGTCAGATCTCGAGCTGTGAGAAAAAGACACAAACATATTGAGTTGTAGGTGCTGATTTGTACGACACGGCGGTCGGCAGACTTTCTATCACGTCGCCTACCTTCAGCCAAAGGCCATCCTGCCGCCAACGTGGCCTAATGTGTCATCCACACTTGTTTTTCTATCAGACAGCCAGCCTTGACCTAATGGAAAAACTGAGTAATCGCCCAGATCTCGTCCTCCTCACCTCGAACTCATCTCCCCACCTCCCTCCTCTTTTATGATGAGTCAGGGATTTTAATGGATTTTTTTCCCTCTCTCTGCTCCAAATGGATTCAAAGCACCTGTCGCTCATGACATCACAGCCACGCAGGGCTGTGCGACGGTGCATTCAGCCTTCACAGTTGTTGGTATGACACGATCACTGGCTATGATGTGAGAAAACAGCCTGTTGCGAAACGGCGGCGGTACCTTTCCAGCTGCAAAGCTCTTTTGGAAGCTGCCAGGTTGCGACCTTGGACCCGAGCTGTGAAATAGAGACAAAAAAATGCTGTCAAATTACACGATTTCAATAAATTGTCAAGTGTGTCTGAAATCCTATTTCATCTTTAAAATTGTTGTGTTGAGCAAATTCCAGGTTAATCTTAAATACAATGTTGTTTGTTTGTTTTGCTCAAACAGAGCGTGCTTGTGGAGGCCCTGTTTGCTTGGCTCATTACTGGAGTGTATTCAGCTCAGAATTTATCAGCGGCTGTGACTAAATAAACAATGTAAGCCTTACGGCCAATGGAGGCAGAAACTGAACAAACTAAAAGTAACAGATAGTGTTTCCACAGAGCCAGCATCAGCGAGGTTTGGTTGATTAGATACAGTGTACCTGCAGGAGGAAAGGAAACCTGGCAGGACCTGTTCACGAGCACACACACGTGCGCGCACATACACACACGCGCGCATGCACACACACACACACACACACACACACACACACACACACACACACACACACACATACATGCGTGCTGTTCAAGGACACTTCAAGCTAAAATTGTTGCTTCTGTGAGCTGGGAGCTTCACACCTGCACACTGTTGTTGTTGTTGTTATACGTTCATGTTAGCCTATTCTGTGCTAATGTTGCAAATAGCCAAATTTTGCATGTGATCTCGACTACAACTGGGTCATGTCTTATTTTAAAATCAATCCTACTTCAAGTATTTATTTTTTTTAATGAAGTGTCTTTTAGTTCCAGTGACGCTAACGTTACTAGGCGACATGTTTTCCTTTCCATTCCTAAGCTAACGTCTCACTTAGCCTTGAAATTGTTGCATTAAAAACAAAAGCATCAAATTATTTATCAGTTCCCTATTTTGGCAGAGCCGAACACACAAAAACGTCACTCACATTTTCCCCTCATTATTACACTGAATATTTTACTCACTGTTGTTAAATTTTCTCGCTAAGCTGAGCATGCTAGGTGGAAGCTGCTAGCTTACCTGTGGCCCCTTAACTCTCTGATTTTGGATATGAATTTTTAAATTTGTTAAAGAGGACATTTTGGCAATGTGATTTGATTTAGTTATGTACTTGTATTTAGAAATGATTGTAAAAGTGATAAAAATGCATAGGAAGAAGATTAGCACTATCCAGCTACCACCATTGCATAAAAACTTTTGTTTTTTAGAATATTTGTATACATTTCTGAAACATTTAAGAGGAACAATTAAATTCAGATTGACAACAAATAAAAATCAGAATGACAGTTTTTTATTTCTATTTTAACTTGTGTCGTCCTGTCTTCAAGTAGGAGTTCAGACAAGAATTGCCCTTGACTTACTGTTAATGGTTAGACGATATTTTTAAATTTGGGTTTTTGATTGTTTAAGACGGTGGGGGTATTTCTGAATGCCTCTATATAAAACATCCTGTGAAACATGATTTATCTGTCTGAATGGTCATTCAGTATATCGCACTGCCACCACAGCGACACCACCCTATCTCTATTACACTGTCTGTCACAGCAGGAGAGGGCAATAATCCCAACTGCCAACAATGTGTTGGGCCCTCAGGCCAAACAGACGAGGTCAAACACTGCAGACTGCACAAATAAGTGTCAAAGGTGTGTGTCGTCGTGAATATTCAAAAATGCTTAATTATGTTATGATTGTGTCAGCCCTTGTTTGTTTGTTCACTTTTCAGTCTTTTCAATCCAGTGGTTTATGTTACACTGAAAACAGCAGTAGAGTGCAAAAACTTTCAAAGTCTGGTAAAAAGTAAATAATGTGACAAAGTTTAAATGAGACGTGGACCTGCTTCTGTATGTTCAGGTGTCGCCTGGAGGGCTGTATTCAAATGAAGCAGTGGAAGGTGATAAGCCACAATGGAAATTATGTTAACTGCTTGGAGTTAAAGGAGTGGACGAGGAACCAAAACAAGCTGCCTTTTACTTAGATGAGGCCCAAAACGTCAGCTCGCCTCTCCTGCTTCAAACTGATGGAAAGGTTTAGTGAGGAACACTAAAGTAATTAAATAGTATTGTAATAGTAGAGTATAGTTACGTAAACAGGCTCTCTTTCACTATGTTGTGGACTACTAGTATAGTGGTAAAATGTTTAAAGTAGGCAAAAAATGACCAAACATTAACAACATTTGAACATTTCATTTGGTAAAGGACATTTATTTCACAGTACGGGCTGACAACAGTTAACCATCCACTGGGACATCAATCATTTCCCTTCAAAACTTGGGAAATGTTTTTAGTATCCTACATTGTCTATTGAAAATGGGCAAATCACATAAACTAATCCTTATTGTAATATCTTTCAGTGGAGACTTTAACAATATGATCGAACACCATGGCGCTTATATGATGATGTTTCTACTACAGCTACATTTTTTTTTGTATTTTTTCGTACTGCTAGTACTCATGTAAAGTTTATACTTATGATACTTTTTTTCTGACATCACTACATTTAATCTCTGTCCTCTCAATTTTCACACAAAACATGTGATCGGTTTCTAAATGATGATGCATTGTTACAGGCGCAGTCTGTAAGAATTGGCCAGATTCATACACAGAACAAGTAAGGGGGCATCATATCATTAGAGTAACCGCTAACTGCTGCTGCTTTTTTACTTTAACTTTCTTTTTAACTTAAATTCTTACATATTGTGACTTTTAACAACCCAACATCATACAGCCTGAAGCAGCAAACATTAGCAGACTAACCTCAACGTTAAAGTACTACTTTACGCTTCAGTGGATCTGATAACGACAGAATGCAGCCACTGTGCATGAGCACTGTAACTTGTCATATTTTGAGTAGCTGATGCTATATTGCTGATAGCGTTGTACTTAAAAGCTACATTTTAAATGCATGACTTTTACTAGCGATGGAGCTTTTTATAGTGTAGTATGGCTGCTTTTACCAACCTATCAAATAACAGGGTCATGGACCCCATGTGGACTGTGAAATGCTCACCAGGTCTACCATCATACAGTGGTTGTAGTGTTGTGACATCACAGCAGCAGCCTGGTTGGGACATCTGGGCAGCGCGCGGAGCTGGAGGGAGGGTTCGCGCTCTGTGATTGGCTGAGCAGCGCTACGTGTACATCTGTCAGCTACAGGTAGCCCGCATGTGACAGTTATCTGAACGGGTGTGTATGTGACGCCGCTGCCTCTTGCTGCTGCTGCTGCTGCTGTCCGCTGCTGTCTGCTCTTTTACTTGGCATGATGGTGCTGTGAATGAGCGGCTGCGTGATGACGACCTCTCTGTGAAAACACCGAGGAGGAGGAAAGTTAGCTCAACTTCCAAGGTAAGGCTCTTTTACATCACTGTTTCGTTCACTCTCGTGGTGGCTGTGTGTGTGTATCAGTCACTGCACTACCGTTTTTTTTTCTTCCTCTCACCGTGTGCACTAATCTATGTAAAACAGCTCTATCTTAAACGTTGCAGCAGTTGTGGCACATTAGCATGTTTTATCATTTGGTTGAAAGTAAAGTAAGTGTGTGAATCAACATGTGCAGCTATAGTGTGTTTTGACACACTGACTTTCATACATGCAGTCTTTTTAAGATGAACATCTTAATCACAATGACAAAGCAAACTAAATAAACAAGCTCTCCTTGCTGCCATGACTGAATAAACTGAATAAACAAACTGTCCTTAAAGGACAACTTCGTATTGTTTAACTTTGCTTATATGTGGCGGACCCTGCCACCTTTCTAGCTTCAAACAGAGTTCAGGGGACGTTATTTTCCCTCTGAGAACAGCTTGTTTATTCACTCATTGGAAAAAATATATATATCTAAGTTTGTTTTAATGCCACATTAATGTTGTAAATATTAGGATTCTTCTCCAAAAGCTACACTGTGCACCTTTAAAGGCACTCCAAAGAGCCGTGAGGGCGAGTTATCTGAGTGCTGCTTGGCCGCTCTCCCGTGTTTTTGTGAGTGTAACCTTGAAATGAGCATTATCGCAGGACCGTGGGGATAAGAGAGGCGCAGATTAACACACACAGCATCATGGAGTTTTCACACTGCAACAGGCTGATTAGATACAACAGGATGCAAGGCTGTTTGAATTTGAGAGAGGTTTATCCAGTAAATGGGGATAACAGGCTCACCGGGAGACCACTGTAAAAAAAAAAGAAAAAAAAAGTACATGTTAAAAAAAAAAGGTCTGATTTTTCTTCCTCTCTCTCACATTCCCGTCTTGTCCTCCAGGCCTGTTGAAACTCTAAAAGATCTCCACTGTTAGAGGTGAAGGAGGAAGCAGGATGAAGTCCAAAGGGAAGGCTGTGAAAGCATCCAGGAGGACCTGGTCTGACCCCGAGCCAGAACTTGAACCAGACACAGAACCAGGCTCCAGTGAGCAGGAGGGCTCAGAGGCCTCGGTCCGGATCGGTGGCTCCTGGAGGGGGTCACTCAGGGGTGGGGACGGCAACCGCAAAGCAGGCGGAGGCAGGCGACGCAGGACGCACGGCTCCAGCAACAAGGAACGTAGCGTCCGGCGGCTGGAGAGCAACGAGCGAGAGCGCCAGCGCATGCACAAGCTCAACAACGCCTTCCAAGCTCTGCGCGAGGCCATCCCCCACGTCAAGATGGACAAGAAGCTGTCCAAGATCGAGACTCTGACCCTGGCAAAGAATTACATCAAGTCCTTAACCACCATCATCCTGGACCTGTCAGGGGCCTGCCAACCTGCTGGCGGGGCCGCATCGGAGGCCAGCGCCGCCAAGCTTCTCCAGTGCTACCAACAGACCCTGGAGGAGGACGGGGAGGACGATCTCACCCAGTACCTCACCCATGTGCACAGCTTGAGCCAGCGCAGCTAACAGTGGCTGCAAGGTGGTTTGGAGACCAGGAGAGCCACCAGGAGGCTGTCTCTGAGGCGTGGGTAGACATTGAGGGCCAGATCTCAACTGGAACTGGGTGCCTGTTCCAGATCATAGACCTCTGACAATAAACCCACAGCGCCGTAGCAAGACAACTTCACCCAAAATGACATTTGAGGAAAAAGAGGACTCAAAGACTGCAGACTGAAAACCAGATGTGTTGAATGAAGAGTGAAATTTGTTCTTGTGCTCAGAAAGAAGGGCTAATCTTGCGCAATTCTATCTCTCTTTTTTTTTTTTTGGTCCTCAATGGTTCGAGCCCAAGCAGGAACTTCTTCGTCCTCTCTCGTGTTATCTTGCGATCTTCTTGTGTTTTTCTTGCCTGTTGAGAAACCTGCTCGACGTAGCCTCTAGTCGTAACTGTCACATCCTTGAAGAAAAAAGAAAGGCAAGCGGCGGGGCTTAAATATTGCAATTATGAAGGTATAATGTGTGTTTGTGTGTTTGCTCAGATGAGAACACAATGAACCTGTCTCCTAACTGTCTGTGTAGCTTGAAGGCCCAGATGATGTTTAAAGTGTGTGTTGTTTGACTTTTTGTTTCTCGAGGCAGAACGTTGTAGTTAGGAGGAAGAAGGGAAGGGACGCTATTTGAGGGGTTATTATCAATAAACACGTTTATTTATTGACAAGGACTGTTATTTTGACCATGCACAACACTTGAAAAAATGTACTCCACAATGTGAACAGCACTGATGTGTTACAGATACGCAGTAATGTGTTAGTTATTCACAGATAGTACACACAGATCTCTCATATTTAGACACATTATGACATGGTGTGACATGAGTGTGAGGTTTATGAATATGTCTCAAACAGAATGTTAATTTATTGTTCTCTGTCAAATATACAAACATAACTCCACCTTAATATATCACCACTTTACTTACTGTATAGAACTAATATCTTGTACATTTATAACAAAAATATAGTTGTGTTTTTTACCTGCTCAGTCACTCTAACATCAGTCAAAGGAAGTAGGCGGCGCACAAATGCAAACATTCTCCTGAGAAAGAGGAAGGTTCAGTTGTAGCATTTCAACCACAAGACTTTTACAAGGACTCCACTTTTCTCTTATTTACATTGCTTACCATTGCACATACTTAAAGACGATGACATAATAAACCAAACCACTTTTTAGGAAAAAAAACAATGCAACTTTTATAAAAACCACAGGTGAATGAAGCCAGTGCAAGTTTTGTTGCAGCTGCTACATATGATGTCTCCAAAAAAACCCTCAAGCTATGTTGAAGGGTGAAGCCATCGATTTCATAAATTCCCTAAGGGACCAAAAGTTCAATATTTGCTTTTCACAAGATGTTCAGCATATGAGTTGTATAATTAAAACAGACTAAGCCTCCAAGGCTTGTTTTTGAGCGCTTCACACTCAGGCTGCTTCTCAGCCATTAGAGCTCAGCTTCATACAGTTTTCAACACGAGTCTAAATTTAAAAATGTAATTTCTGGCTCTAAACATGAGGAAGTCATTAAGTCCTATCAGAAACCTACACAACTAGAGACAAACAGATGACAGATGCGGCATTCATGTTTTTCTGAGGTCTGTGGTTGAAGTTTTACAGCAGCATCAGACAATAGAGGGGGCCATCTAAGCCTGGATTAAAGGTGCAATATGTGAGCATTTTGGATAAAAAATGATCAACAAAATTGGAAAAATAACAGTTTGGACATTATGAAGTTTATACATTTTCTTTTGAAGAGATATTTACTGGAGTTAGCAGGTTAACCCTGGTCCCCAAGCTCCCAGTGGTTATGCTGGGGATGTGCTGCCCCCTATTGATTTGAGTATGAATTCAACATGTGGCAAATTCTTACACATTGCACCTTTAAACATTGTCTCTATACACTTATCAATCTTGCTTCTGGTTTCCAGAGTAATCAGGCTGTACTTTGTTGCAACTTGTGTCCTAAGACATGACATAATTTTTAAATTACGGTCACAATACCAGCCCAGGAGTTGACATTTTAGCAGCGAAGCAGTTGTACTCACATTTTTCCCTTCTTAAAAATAAACATAAAAGCATCCCTTCTAACTTCACAGTACATATGAAAATCAATACACAGAAACCGACAGAAACATCACATCCTGATGAAAAAAATGAAAAAATGCATTAAGACCATCAAGTTCAGTGTTAGTGACCAAAAACAAACAAAAGCAAAATAATTAAAGAGACATGCCAGTACACAGGAGATGAAAGCTCATTAAATGAACATTAGAACGGAAGACTGAATATTGTCTTCAGGGAGGAGACAGATTCAGCTCAGACTGTCAGAAAGTCACAACTTCATCTTTGAATTGACTTTGGAGCTGAATTATCTGCAAAGGTTTACCACAAAGGAAACACTGGACGTCCGTGTACTGTATGTAAGCACCAATGTGTGTTTCTAACTGTCCCCAGCACTGCTGTTGATCTCCATGTTCCTGAATGGGAGGGGGCTCCGGGGGGCCGGGGCGGGTGCATCTGTTAAAGAGGGAAGACGGATGCGAGGTGGCTCCATGGAGTTCCCTCTAACTGTGATGTGGTCCCAGCCACCCTAAAAGAAGAGGGAGGAAAGGAGAAATCAGGCAAGTCAACTATACTTTTCAACCTTGAGATCCTAAATACAGGGAGGATTTCTAAACCAACCCTCCAAGTCTCATGGGACAATCTGGATGATTGACAGGTATGAGGTAAAATTATTCACTGTCTGGCTTTAAGGACAAACATGACTGAAAAGCTTCCTGCAACATAATCCACTGTTCCAATTAAATCTTAATCCAAGACATTTTTGCAGACATCTTGACAACACTGTTGTACAGATTAGTTTCTTGGGTGTCTTACCCCAATGCCGTAGTCCCATGAAATCCCCTTAGGCTCCACAGGTTGAACTCCGAGTCGATGACACACTGTTCCACAGCTCAGACTGTGGCTGCCCTGCACCTTGTCCGCTATGATCCACACCTACAACACAACAACAGATATCATCAACCAAACAACATGCAAGGATTGTTCATAAGTTGTACTGTATTTCTATATGTCTGAATTATGAATTATTCATTAAAGCTGCACATTTTCTTACTTTGTCAGAAGCTCCAAATCACAAAAATAGACCAATTCATGTCAATTCTGAATATCAATTACCAGAAATGACGTAAAAAAAGGTTTAAAAGCTTTAACAATTCAGTCGAGTTGACTAAAACAAAAAAAAATCAAAGCTGCAGTGAGAGTGATGGCTGTCACATCCACATATGTCACTTACTTTAATGTAGACAACAAAAGATGGCTAAAAATCAAAAAGTCCCATATTGCAGTACTGATACCCTGCTACTGACCTGGTCCAGAGGCCCTACGGAGACCTTGCGTACATTATTAGAAATGTGTTCCCAGGAGGAGCCCTGAGGGTAGCTGGGGGTCACACCCTGCCGGTACCACAGGTTACCTGAGCAGGAAATAGTATCATTAGAATCTTGATCAAAATTAGTCCACCAAGAAGCTGGTATATCCGGTAATTAAACACTTTACCATTTTCATCTACTGTGAGGACTGCTGTCGTCCCAACAGACACCTGCTTCAGCTTCTGTTTGGATGGAGAGGGGATGTGGTACCAACAGTCTCCTGCAGGGGGAGACAACACATGATCTGTATTTGCAGTATCAGAGGCTGACGTGTTCAGTTTCTATAACTCTGTGGGAGCGGATCAGGGGTCTCTGGCACAACTCGCCCTACTGCCAAGGTGCATGCAGAAGGGAGAAAGTCTGAAGAGGTCAAAAGCTCCAGCAACTCTTGTAGTATAAAAAACAGATGTATTATTAGAATTATTAGTGTATGGTGTGTGGCCTTCATTCCCATCTCTGCTCATTTCAAGTACAATTTAAAGTTTTTGATTCAAATTTGTCAGTGGCCTGAATGATGATCAAACTGAAGAATGACTCAGTTTCTCCCACTGACCTGCTGGGCTCTGTGGAGAGACGGATCCCCTGTAAAAGGCAGAACCATCCCGGGCGATGGCCCAAACCTGGCTGGCAGCCCCGATGGAGATGGACTTGAAAGGCTGGTCGGTTCCCACGTGAAGCCACGAGGATCCCTGAGAGACCAATAAGACAGGGTACGAACAATCACCTCCAAAGTATTTTTTAAATTGTATTCGTTGCAGTAACACTCGACGTATCTTTGCCTCCAGGACTCAAACATGAATGATGGTGGTGAAAAGACTCCACTGAATTTAAGAGAGGGAAAGGACTTCACACACTGCCTAAAGCACATGTGCACAGTTGCAGCGAGAAATTGAAAATGATTCAGAATGTTTATGGGTGGGTCACAAAGTGTTGTTTAAGCTGTTTGTGGGGTATCTGCACATGTACAGCAAATGTGACTCACAGCGGGTGTCAATGCAGTGACTCCCAGTCGGCAGAGGACATCTCCCTTGTTGCTGATGGCCCACAGAGGAACCTCATCCACGTTGCTCTGAGCTGTACACGGCAGGATGGTCACATCACTCAGTGCTATAGGCGGAATTTCCTGCCAGGGTCCTGTGGTTGTCAGTTTACACTTCCTGCGCAAGAAAACAAGGACAAAGCTCACAGGTGCTGATCCCTGCAACATCTGCAGCTAGAAATGCTGCAGAAGCAGAAGGACGAAGGCACAGAGAGTTGAAACCATGACCAGTAATCATACGGTTGGTTCACCGTTGATCATGTGATTGCAGGTGCATGAGGCAGGTGTGTTGGGACCCCCCGCAGCTTGCACTGGGGCAATAGATTCATGGACTCAGTATATGTGTCTATGTGTAATTAAGTCCTAAAATCTTTTAAAAGGCAGCCTTTTATGAGTGTTTGATAGAAAGAATGACATTTTATTGCCAAATCAAATGCCGTAAGTTCTCGCTTCATCGTCTTCTTTAACAGACAAATCTTTGACCATGCCTTTTGACTCTAAAACTTTATTTTACTTTAAATTTAATCATGTTTATGCATACTTCTTCATTATGAAACTGTATTTGCTTGTTATATAAATACCCCACATGCTCCCATCTGAAATAATTACTCAGTTTAACCCAGCTTTGAAGAACCAAAAAAATCCAGACTGGATTCTCACTTGCATTCTCATCTGGATAACTCAGAGCCAGTCTGCCAGAAAACACACTTTTGTTTACAGGCCAACCTGACAAATACAAATGTTCCAGGACTACGGTCACCTGTACAGGAAAAGAAAACACTACATGTGCTTTTTGATACAATCTAATACAACACTAAATTATCCACAGTTTGTAAAGCTAAAAAGAAATATCTCTGATTGTTGTTGTGCTCCTTGTCAAACACTCTGCTCTGTCCTCTGCCAAGTCTGTGTTGGCTTTCCACACAAACACACAAACCAAAACTGAAAATGTCAAGTGCACTCTGGGACCACTGTGAACCTTCTGAACAAATACATTGGAGAGACTAAATACGGCTGCTTTTTATAGTACCTGGCCCATCGCCTGCGACGCACAAAGTCCGTCTTCCCTTTTCTGCCATGATATGACCTGCATGGAGATACAGAGAAGAGGAAGGAAGAACGATAGAAGAAAACAAATAAATGGTCATAAATATGAGGGCAGAGTAGTTTGAACCAAGTGACACCGGTGACAAGTGATGAATAAAACCTACACTGGAAAATCAGCTGCATATTGCCAGCCTTCCTTGTCCGTCCCCCCAGAGACACTGTAGTCGATAGCCCAGTCAGACACCTGAAAACGGCAAATATGGAAGTGAAACACTTGTGAACACATCTGTCTGACACATTTATAGTTGTCTAACTAATGGTCAGAATGAAAGGATGGTGGTTAATCTGTGCACCACATGACTGGTTTCACATCACCACAGGGCATTTCCCTATTTAGCTGTACTTACCCATGTCCACTGGGTGGAGGGAGGTTTCATATTTGTTTTTGTGCACTCGTGTAGTCCGGATGCATCACTCCACATGTAGCGGTCTGTAGGTAGCCCTCTGAAATCAGCCAAATACACTTTAAATTAGTCATTAGTCACTGACACTTCAAATCAACGACTGTACCTCAGTCAAATTGTTTAGCACTTTGAAAAAACTAAGCTCATGTATGAACCCCCAGCACTGTCTGGAGAGTGAACTCTACCTGTTGGTGAAACCTTCAAGAGGGTTCCACCTCTGGTTCTCATAGATGTAGACACTTTTGACATCCGTCTGTGTGTAAATGTTATCTGTGCTGCTGGCCAGTCCCTGGAAGAAACCTCCTCCATAACCCCCGGTGTAGACCCAGGCAGTGTGGTCGTAGCCGATCCCCCACACTACGCCCACAGCGTTACACTCCACCATCCGTAGGTGGCCTCCAACCTGCCGCCAGAACCTGCAAAAAGATTTTAAAATGGCTGAGTGATTCAACTACATGTTATACTTTGTTTTTTTCCCCCTTTCCTTTAGTGTGTTATGTAGCTTTTTGTGCATGCAAGAAGTCTGCAAAGTTACAAATCCAAAGTTGTTTGTAACATTTATATACTGATGGGTCACACAGATACTGCTACTATTGGAGAGACTTTCAAAATTAAAGGGGAATTTAATTAAAAAAATATTGATGATGGCATAGAATAAAATGCATTGAAAATCATTGTATATCTTAATTGTTGACAGATGTATTGTAATCGAATCGTGAAGCCAGTGAAGATTCATGCCTCTACCGCCCACCTCACAGTCTGCCAGTGTTATATGAAGATTTGAAAGTTACAAACAAAGAACACAGCTTTCACTGGAAATGTTTAAACAACAGACCACAGTTTCACCATTTCTAAGTGTGAAACCACTTAGATATATTTAGTGAGACGAGGGCCAGCGCAAAGCAAAGAGCTGAGCACACAAACTGTTCTGCTGTTGTCTACAAGAATTAACACAAAAGTCTTCATCTACTTCCAATGATTTACATCCTGATCCATCAGAACTTTAGCTCGACATGAGTGAAATGGTTTTCTTACATCTGGTCACAGGGTGTGGGGTAAGGCATGGCCTCCAGAGCAGGGGAGGGCTCACTAACAAAGATGTCCCCTTTACAGGTGATTGACCAGATGGCCTGTAGGGAGGGAGGACCCTGGATCCCCCTGGAGTGGCAGCACGAAACACTCAACAACGCCAGCTAGAGACAAGGATGGAGATGAAAGTCGACAAATTGTGTCGGGAAGGGAGGGAGAGACCAACCAGAAGTGATTTGAAAAGACAGAAAGAAAGCAATAAAATGGTGTCATGTCAGATGAGACAAAATGCACAATGGTAATAAAATGATTTTCTTTGAGAATGCTGCAACGTATCCATACATACCCAGTCATGCATCTCTAGCTCTGTGGCAGCCGCCAATCTGATTGGAAACCTCTGTTTGGTCCGCTCAGGAGTGTAGATGGCAAAAGTGTGTTTGGATTCATTTAGCACAGGAACCAGGATGGTGAGCTCATTGACGAAGGCATGCAGGTACTGGAGAGAGTAACATCAGAAAGGGAAGGAGAGATAAAAGTAGACAGAAAGTAAAATACAGGAAGAACGCTGATGAGAAAAGCAGTAGTGAGTCTGGGAGAGGAACAGCAGAACTGAATTATTTGAATGACTCAATCCATCACCAGAGCTTTCCATTGTGTTAACAAGCATTATCTCACCCTGATGCTGAATTATTTAGCTCAAGAAGAAATATAAAATTTCTACCCAATGCACAATTCTTGCTCACCTTCTTCTCTTCATAATAGTTGTAATAGATGAAAAGAATGCCGTCCTTGTTGCCCTCTGGTCCTGAGAACTGCTCCAAGGCAAAATGAACATCCATCCACTTGTATGGCTTCCAGTCCCTCCACCACTGCATGGTTCCTTTCTTCACCCACACCGACTGCAGTGAGGGCAAGATTTCAGTCAGAGGAGTGATTAATGATAAATAAAATAAAATAAAATAAAATAAAATAAAATAGAGAGGTAAGACCACAGGAAGACAGAGGAATACATACATCAAAGAGAACAAATACATAGTACAGTCACAACTGTTTCTGTCCTGCATTACCTGCTCTATGGCTTGTTCATAATGTTTGAAATTATCCATCTCTCTTTTGGTCCTTTCGCTGAGTTGTTCAAGGATTTGTTGGCGCCAGGCGGCCGTCTGAGCTGGGGTGACAGACAGACTCATGGACTGGACTGACCCGACCAATGCTGGGAAGGACAAAAAGGAAAATTGATAACTGGGGGAAGAAAAGCCCACAAACTGCAGGAGTAGAAGTAAAATGTAATCATGCTAGCCTTGACTTTGGAGCTGTCACATGAAGAGTCACTTTTATTGGTTGTTCTGTGACTCTGATGTTACTGAATAATTGTTACACTACTTCATACACGTGTTGTAGTAGTAGCAGTTATGCTCCTCCAAAACAGCCTAAATTCAATCTATCTCATTTAACTCACATGAAGTGTTCATCAAGTTGAACCAGTTGAGGTGGGAGTGACTGTCCACAGAGCAGCCTCCTCCACTGACCCATGCCCACAGAGGGTGCTCATCTGTCCCATACGGGTCCTCCATGGCCAGAGTGTATGTGGCCACTGATGACAAGCTGCTGGTGTCAGCTGCGTCCAGTGCTGCTCCGGTCTGAGCCAGCTGGCCCTGTGCCTCTTCCAGATCTACGTTACTCCACTGGGGGTCAAGAGGACGTCCAGACTGGCTGGGGCATATAGCTACATCAGCACAAGGGGCGCTGACCTCTCCTTCACTGGGGAGGGTCTCCTCCTCCTCTGGAAGAGCTGGACCAGCAGACCCGCCCTCCCTTAAGGTCTTGGCTGGTTCTCGGTCAGAGATGAGTTCAGAGATGAAGCTGTCGCTGGTGACTTTTGGGATGCGGGGTTTGGGGGTCTCGATGGGTTGGTCAGGGTGGTCTGTGGGGGTATCAACAACAGTCTCCGGGCAGGTGGAGGTTACTAGGCAGCTGGCTCCATCTGTGGATACTTTCTCTGTGTCTAATTCCACGTCGCTCACCACTGACTGAGCACGTACCTCACCAGAGAAGAAGCATCCAGCACTGTGACATGGAAGGTGAGAAAGAGGAACTGAGTTACTTTACTATTGTTTTCTCAGGGCACACTTTGCATCACATGTATGTTGACATGACAGCCTGCACTGGAAGCTGGAATTTTTCATAGCTGCTTCCTCGATCATCAGGTGGTTATGGATGGTGTCACTAATGTCATTATCCCGCTCCCTAACATGTTGACTGATATCCCTCTATATCACCATGTGTGTCAAAGTGTGTGTGTCCACTGAGGCCTCTCTACCTCTGCAGGCTGTTTGCGCTGGCACTGGAGTGTGATCGGTCTCCATCTCGGGGGACGCTGATGGCCTTCCAGGTTTTCCCACTCAGTTCACTGGTGGTCACACCTTGTCTGAAGTACACGGCCCGATCCTCACAGCCGA
The DNA here is from genome assembly GCA_903131615.1 of Diplodus sargus. Lineage (NCBI taxonomy): Eukaryota > Metazoa > Chordata > Actinopteri > Spariformes > Sparidae > Diplodus > Diplodus sargus. Next base: position 2,559,057 of record CAEMYA010000140.1, on the reverse strand, counting down.
TTGCAAACACCTACACACAACAGTAACAACAGCAGGTTGACTTAAATACGTCCACATCCCATGACTTGATACTAAAAGTCAACCAGCGGAGAAGATGGTACTTGATGTGTAACTTTCTTAAAATTTCATACAAGATGTGATGTCATGTGGCTGTATTTCACCTGGTCATTGAGTCCTACGTTGATTGTGATCATTTCTCCCACCATGCTGATCCAGCCCAAGCCACAGGGGTTGTGGGAGTCAACGCCGCGTCTGAACCACACCTGGCAGAGCACGAGAGTGGGATGAAAAGGGCTCTTTAGCATAGCAGAAATATGATTAAACACTATTGTTAAAACTAGTTCAGCCTTAGTTTACCAGAGCGGTCACTTCTTCTTTTTCTGTTTTATATTCTTAGCTGTACCACATGTTTATTTGATGCAGGGCTATAGTAACATATGTTAGGGAAATTTTACTGTCCATAACCTGTGTGACGGTTTTAGTATTGAAGTCAGAGAAAATTCTTACATTTAAAACTTTTTAAAAATATGTGTTATTGGATATGAAAATAAAAAAAAAATTATGTAAGAGTATGTAATTAAGATAATTTTATGAATGGAAGCTGAGAGAGATTTAACTTTTGGGTCTTTTGTAATGTTCATTACATAATTTTCTTACTTTGTTGTCCTTGGTCAAAGCCCAAACAGTGTTGATCCCCACGGCTACATGTGTGGCTCCTACATCGGGACTTGGAGACTCCACCTCCACCCAGGAGGTACCTGACATGCAGACAATATTATCCTTAATAGAGACATTCACAAACAAACCAAACCCTCCTCCCCCAGTGACCCGTCGTACCTTTGGTGCAGTCTCGGGTGATGCCCTGCCTGACAATGAGCTGCCCCTCCCACAGCACTGCCCAGACCAGATCCCTGGGGCCACAACTGATCTGGAGCACCTCCCCAGGGGGAGACACCTCCTCCCACATGGATCCCTCAGGATTGTGGTGATAGATTCCCTCTCTGAACCACACCTGGATGGAGAGAAGAGTGACAGCAGGACAATCAAAGATCTGCATCAAGTGTGGGATCTTGCCATGGGCAGCGACAAGGTCAAAAGTAACATACACTCCTATACTTTTTAAAAATATATTAGAAAAGCCAGATGAATTACAGTGGATCTAGTTAATTAAAAAGTTGTAGAAATGTGTTTTGTATGTAATTTGTACGAAAGGGGCAGTAAAAGCCTGTGTTCTGACTCTGTTACTGACTTCATTTGTGAAAATCATAAGTGGATTAAGACTTAAAGTACACTGCCATGGGAACCTTTGTGTGTGTGTGTACCTTGCCCAGCAGGGAGACAGCCCATAATGACAGCCGCCCTCTAGGCTCCTCACTGATTTCCCAGCCTCCACAGCTAATGTCGCTGAAGGGATCTGGTGTCTCCATTTGCGGTGAGGGGATCTGTCAGCACACACAGGAAGGGAGATACAGGTGAACAAACTGAAAGCTTTACACATGCATACAAGCACGCACACACGCACACACACACACACACACACACACACAATACACATACACACACGCGCACACACACACACACACAATACACCCACCTTAGCCCAGGTGTCCATGTCTTTGTACCTCCTGTAGCGGAGCCATCGCCTGCGACGGACACAGGAGGTCATCTTTTTGTTTTTGGTGTAGAAGGCGGGGAAGTCAATGGCGTAGGTCCATCCCTACACACACAAACACAACAGTCATTACAGCTAGGTAGGAATTAAAAGAAGATGGAAACTAATCTTCAACAATAACTGAACACTCACCTCTTTCTCTGTGGGCTCTCCCTCAAAGTTTTCGTCCACATACCAGTCACCCTCCCACTCCCAGCTGCTGGAGGGGAGCTCGAAGCTGTCCAGAGGTTGGTGTTTCAGACCTGTGATATCACTCCATTGCCAGCGGTCACTTGGCAATAAATGATCTGAGAAGCCACCGATTGGATTCCATCGCTGACAGAGAGAGATGGATGGAGATGGCATTTTAGAAAACACACAGGGACGAATCAAACAAAGTAAAAGTAACCTACCCCTTGTAATCCAATATAAAAACCTTGCCTCCTAATTTCATTGTGCCTAAAAGATGTACTGCCAAAGTGAACTTTAGGTGACCTTAACCCCGAGAGGAAGTCACAAGAACAACCACAACAGTCTTAAACTCAAGCACATAAGCTGACACCACTATCAGTCACAGGACACATGAGTCCACCCTGTATGTTTTCTGTCATTTGAATTCTACGTACAGTTCTGCTTTCACTCCCTCTGGTAATTCGCTGAAAAACTGTCTCAATGTGCTTTGAATGCGCTTGTAAAGGCACAAAGCTGAAAGCGTGCTGAGGTTAGCAACAGAGGAAGTGCAACACCACTGCACGTGGATGTTGCACATAAAGTAAGTCACAAAATCACAAAAGGAACAAAAACACTTTCAATTTCACTTTCAATTTCACTTAACATTGTGCAAGAAATTAAGACGTAAGAGACATAATAGTGTTTTTAACTTGCATACTTGCATACTGTTTTTAAACTTGACTTGAAAAATCATTTTCTTTTAAAAACTAAACAATGAACCCCTCATTGGTAGAAGACACCCACTTGATTCTCGTAGCTCTCCTCTTGGTAGCGGATGGGCAGGTCAGAGGCGTGCACGTTCAGGTAGACGTTGTTGTCGCAGGCGATGCCCCAGCAGCACTGCTGAGCTGCCGTCACCCGCTTGAACTCCATCTGGGCATCACGGCACTGCTCCCACTGCTGCCCCGCTGTCGACAGGCTGAAGACCCGCCCGTACACATCCACCACCCACAGCCTGGAGGCAGGCATGGTTGCAGCAAAAACCTGGGCATCAGGAGGAGGTGAATGAAGACAATGTAACTTCAAATTTACATAATGTTTTTTTTTTGTTTAAAAAAAAATAAATCTGTATCTGTGAGTGTTTCTGTCAGTGTGTCTAAGGTTGAATTATGCGCCAATGCAATTAAGGCAATTTTCAATGTAATCTGTCAATCCTTTACCCAATTAAATGACAAGGTGTTTTGTCAAAAGCGTGTCAGAAGATGATATAAAAATGTCAAAGAGTTCCCCAAAAATGTCCTCCACGAATGTCTTGTTTTGGTTTACTGTCAGGAGTACACAAACCAGAAAATATTCACATTTAAGAAGCTGGAATCCAAAATTACTCAAATCAATTGTTGAATTAGCAAAAAATTTGGAGATTTCAGTCAATAGTTGACAAATTATTGATTGATAATTACTGCAATACCTTCATCTGCATTATTGCAGGAGAAATTATTCATGAAGTCATGTGAATCATTTTATACACATTTCAAATGGTCAAATCTTTGAAAGTGTTGAATCTTCACATTGTACAGACAGTTTATAAATGCTTGTCTGCACAAATGGTGTTTGCTACAATGGACTAGTGGGTCAGCAGGGTTGGAAAGGTTGAGGAGGACACAGGCTGACACAGAGCACAAAATAGATTTACAAGGCCAGATAAATTAACAAGAAGAATCACAGAGAGAATCGATTGGAAGCATTACATTTGATCCTGCGATAAACTAACATGCACAGAAAATTTGCTACAAAATTACACAAATAATAAAACTGATGACCCATACATCCCAGAGGTTACTGGGAAATATTATGGTATAAGACAAACGAAGCATGCTTGAGGGTAATTAAACTTTTCTCTTGCACTTCCTCTTCATGGTACAGACGACAGTCTGAGCAGGAAGAGCACAGACGATACTGATAACTAGACCCTGACTAATACTTGATTTCTTGGACAACTGCCCATACTGATATTAGGAACTAAAAAGCCCAATATCACTATAGCTGCTGATAACAAAGACATACCAACAATCCTGCATATGTGGTCATCAAACACTTGTGTCATTATGTAATGAAGGTTGGATATTTTACAGTTTGACAATAAAACATTATCTATAATCTGCAAACAACATCAGTGCACTATAACAGAACATTGACTGGGAATTTATATATATATTTTCATTTATTCCTAGCAACTTTTTCAGCATTGTAGCAATATATTTATACATCAGAAAACATATCACCGATTAGGGTATGTATGCCAATATCGGCTGATGACATTTGCCAACCCATTTACTAAAAACATTTAGGATGGCTCTGATCGATTGAGCTGGCCCACCCTGAAAAACAGCCTCAAACTGAAGGAGCAGTCACTATTAACTTTACCATGTACTCCTGGGCTTCTCCTTCTGTGGCATGCCAAACTGTCCTCTCCACGTTCCAACCAATATATCCAAATATCATCTACAGCACAATGTGGGTACTGTTTTTGATGGTTTGCTCACGTAACTTCTAATTCAATCTTTAGCAAAAATCCCACTTGGATCAGAGCTGTGCACATTAAATCAGGGTCATGTGGTCAGGTGGCTCTGATCCTGTTCGTTTGTTTACACCGACATTTGCTCTACCTGCTGTCCCGTACTCTGCATCCGTGGCATCATCACAACATTTAAGCCAACATTCAAGACATTTAATACAGTGTACAATGAAGGGGGGGCTGCTGAAAGCTTACAGTGAAGTGGTCTCCATTTCACAACACTGCGTAACCGGCAGGGATGCTGCTGCTAAAAGGCGTATCCTCTGTCACCAACAGTCAGCTCGTATCTCTAATACAGTACTACTACCACTAATAATAACAATAATGATAATAATAAACATACAGTAGACATTTGGGTTACTGTGTAACGATTCGACAGTAAAATAAATAGTAATATGTTTGTTTATGACGTTTGTTACAGTAAAACAAGGTAGGTTTGTATGAAGTTAAAGCAAGGTATTAGCACTGTACTAACGTAGCGAGCTTCAGCGGCTAATTAAGAGCTAATGTACAGCAGGTGTGACTGTCAGGACAGTGTACTGTCAGCTAAACGCTCCGAACAAACGGACACTGTACAGTAAAAAAAAAAGCTTTAGGCTTAAACGACAACNTTTGGTGCGGGTTTACAAGCTTAGCCCTTCTGGAAATAGCAAAGAAGCGGCGCTCAAACACACAAACAAACCTCGAGCTTCCTCTCATAAAACCGTGACGCGGCGCGGCGCAGGTGGGATGTCGCCGCGGCTCATTCAGCAGCGGGAGATGAACGAACAGGTGAGCTGGATCATAACGCGTCCGGCCGTCCTCCGCTGCTCACATCAGAACACATCGGAACGTCTCCTCTCCTGTCGCTACGTGAAACAGGAAGTGCCGTCGCTTCTTCGCTCCTATTGGCTGTCTCAGCGGTGGCAGGTGTGTGTGGCCGTGAGCAGCAGGGGGCGCTGCTGGCTCAAAGTTCATCAGAAGCGAAACTGAGCAGAGGGAGGCAACCATAGACAACCATTTCCCCCTTCTAATCTTCTTCAGGGAGTTTGGGAGCACCAAAATTCAACAATGGAAAACGAGTCCTTTTCTTCGGGATATTTTATGTATATTTTTCCAGGAATATGTATGCACTTTTTAAAAATAGAACAGAATAATAAACAACAATGATTAATATAACAATTTAATAAAAAAAGAAGAATTTTCCTTGGAATATCTTGTGTATTTACTTTGTGGTATTGCAACTTCTACTTAAGTAAAAGATCCGTTTACATCCTTTCATCACTGCTCATGTGACTGTAGAGCAAACATTTTTCAATTGACTTCAATAGTCTCCAACCAGATGGTGAACAGTTTGTCACGGCTTGAAGCAGAAGGCCATGTTGTCCTCACTGCAACAGCTGCTTTGTCAATGCCAGATGTTCAACTCAGATGTTTTCTTTACTGAGAGGTTCGCTTTTGTTGCAACATTGCAAGTTTCTCTTGTAAACACTTCAGCTCCTGTTCAGCACTCAGGTGCAGAATGAAGTTTGATCTAAAGCAGCTAAAGATGTCAGCCATCACCATGACGACCAAACCATTGTTTTTAAAAAAAAATGTAATATTGAAATTTGATATAAAAAATATTATTTTATTTTATTTACATTTTTTCTATCTTTTTTTAAAATTTCCTTTTTGCATATAATCATCTGAATACATGATGGATGTGGGAAAGAAAATATAAGAATATGTTGGATTTAGATGGGCTATATTTCAGATTTAACATCTTTAATACAGATTATAGATGAAACGCTACTCATCAATAGATTGAGATAAAATGATCAATTTTCTGAATTGATTTTCAATTATCAAGGCACCTGTTCGCACTGAGATAGTAGGTGCAGGTTTACATCGTAAACCAGATTTCATTGTTCTTTATTGTCTTTTTTGTTTCTACTTATCTGAATTATTGCATTCATTATTATAGTTATACTTTTACGTGCAACAATTGAACTAGTGTTCAGAAAATATAGGAGACAAGTGACAGCAACTGACAGGTCCCTGTGAAAGCACATGAGGTCAGTTACATGTTGTTTTGTTCACATCAGAAGATTAAAAGAATGATTTGCTGTGTAAGTCAGATGTAAAATGATGCTCTGCAGACAGTGATCTTCATTAAGTGAGAATGTGAAGTTCAATGCATTGATATTGAAGGGAAACACTGTTAAGGTGAAACAACACAGATGTTAGAGAACCATTACCTTTAGTGATTGATCTGCTGAGTGAGAGGCCACATGTAGTTTGAACACTTAATTAGTATGATTACGTATTTAAACATCCCTGCATGTTTAATGATTAAGATGTTGGGAATAAACCTGAGACCTCACACTTGCGAAGCATGCGCTCTATCACTGAGCTACATCCCCCTATACAGCATCTGTATGACACAGCACATCTCCACAATATCAGGTACGCCTTGTGAATAATAATAACATGGTGTTTATTGATATTAAAACATCGGGTAATATTCAAGTTGTGAAACTGTAATCAAGATAAATCACCTCTGACACAGCACTGACATTTGCACATCAGCAATGTTCAGGTTACTGTTGATATTAACCTGCAGTGGAACAAGTTTATAATAAACAATCATTCCCATTAAAATAGGTTGACTGCCACAGTAAGTAACATGTCAGTGACCATCTTTACTGTAATGATTTGCAAAACTAAAAGGGAAAACATGGTTTACTGGACAAATAGGGTTTAGAGTATGTTCATCACAGAACTCACTGCAGTCAACTTTGCGTAAAGTTGACGGTAGTGAAATTTCCAATTAATGCTTAGAGCTCAGCCAGTGTTGAGAACACATTCATTCCATCAATGGCAGTACGTTGTTGGCAGGGTTCGAACCTGCGCGGGGAGACCCCAATGGATTTCTAGTCCATCGCCTTAACCACTCGGCCACAACAACCTGCTGTGCAGACCTTTGGGTCCGCTTCTCCTCCAACTAGATTCACAACAAACACATTCAGGAGGATTGAGGTCCATAGACTTTTAACATTCACATGAATGTATGTTTGACTAGAGTGTAAGAATTCCTATTTTATATATATTCCTATATTTCTTGCATTTTGAAAAAATAAAAGACCAAATTCATTTACCACTGAGGTACATCCCTCTATACAATGACTTCATGACTGACTGCATTCAATTTAGCCTCCTGTCCTATAGTAAGGTGGGGGGCAGCCGTAGGACCCACCTCTGTTGACACAGGAGCTTGTGGGGAGAGCACTGAAATAACAAGTTTAATGCAGATTTAATGTCTGATGCTGTTCTGGTGAAATATTTTCAGCTAACAACGTGAAAATAACTCATATTCATATATTGAAATTAATGATATGTTACCTTCCGCTCTATTTAATAATGATTTAATATTAACACACAGACTTCCTGTCTCTGTCTTTCTCTCTGTCGTAGTGTGGGAGCTTCAAATGATTTATTCATCAAGAAATATGTCATTTTAACATGATTGTATAAAAGTAAATAGTACTCTCAATATACAGGAATCATGTAATAAACAAATTGCCTAAATGCATATTTTGGAAAGCCTCACGTCTTCCCTGCAGAATACCAACATGCATCAAGGCAAAAGGTGACTGTTGAAGGGAATCCACACAAGTCGCATCCTAAGAGCATCTCACCTTTAGTGAATGATCCACTGGGAGGCCACATGCGGTCTTGAACAGTTATTGTTACAGTATCAGTTTTATCATACCAGATGCATTTAAAGATGGAGATGTCGGGGATTGAACCCGAGACCTCATACATGCAAAGCACGCGCTCTACCACTGAGCTACATCCCCCTATAGAATGACTTCATGACACAGCACATCACCACGATATCAGGTACGCCTGGTGAATAATCATTAAGTTTTTATTGTTATTAAAATATCGGGTAATATTCAAGTTGTAAAACTGTAATCAAGATAAATCACCTCTGACGCAGCACTGACATTTGCACATGTTCAGGTTACTGTCCATAATAACCTTCAGTGGAATTCTGGTCCATAGACTTTTAACATTCACAGGAATGTATGTTTGACTAGAATGTAAGAATTCCTATTTTATATATATTCCTATATTTCTTGCATTTAAAAAAAATAAGGGACCAAATTCATTGAAAAAACATCAAGTGGCACACCAGTATTTTGGAGAAAATGTATTTGGCTACGTCCAGTTTTGTTGTCGTAAGGCTGGTGGCACTGACTGCATTTAATTTAGCCTCCTGTCCTATAGTAAGGTGGGGGGCAGCCATAGGACCCGCCTCTGTTGACACAGGAACTTGTGGAGAGTGCACTGAAATAACAAGTTTAATGCAGGTTTAATGTCTGATGCTGTTCTGGTGGAATATTTTCAGCCAACAACATGAAAATAACTCATATTCACAGATACATATTCATATATTCGTCTATTTTATAATATTGTAATATTAAGACAGAGACTTCCTGTCTCTGCCTTGTTCTCTGTCGTAGTGTGGAAGCTTCAAATGATTTATTCATCAAGCAATCATTTTAACATATAAATGTATAAAAGGAAATACTACCATCAGAATAATACAGGAATCAAATGCATATTTAGAAAACCCTTACCTGCTCCCTGCAGAATACCAACATACATCAGGTAAGAAGGTCACTGATGAAGGGAATCAACACAATTTTTAGTTGTGAGTTAAGAGCATCTTAAGAGCATTTAGTGATTGATCCACCACATGCCGTTTGGAAAACTTACTGGCATAGTATTGTTTTATCATACCAGATGCATTTAAAGATGGGAATCGGTCACTGTTGAAGGGAATCAACACAAGTGGCATTCTAAGAGCATCTCACCTTTAGTGAATGATCCACTAAGAGGCCACATGCAGTCTTGCACACTTATTGGTACAGTATCAGTTTTATCATACCAGATGCATTTAAAGATGGAGATGTCGGGGATTGAACCCGAGACCTCATACATGCGAAGCATGCGCTCTACCACTGAGCTACATCCCCCTACACAATGACTTCATGACACAGCACATCAGCACAATATCAGGTACGCCTGGTGAATAATAATAACGTGGTGTTTATTGATATTAAAATATCGGGTAATATTCAAGTTGTAAAACTGTAATCAAGATAAATCACCTCTGACGCAGCACTGACATTTGTACATCAACAACGTTCAGGTTACTGTCCATAATAACCTTCAATGGAACAAGTTTATAATAAACAAGTATTCCCATTGAAATAGGTTGACTGCCACAGTAAGTAAAATGTGATGGCGAATAATTAATCACGTACTGTCTTTACTGTAGAGATTGCAGAACCAAAAGACAAATGGTTTACTGGATAAACAGGTTTCATCACACAACTAACTCTCTAATATTAAACTTTCCATAAAGCTCCAACTAGTGCTTACAGCTCAGCCACTGTTGAGAACATGTTGACACTGTTATGAATGGCAGCACGTTGTTGGCAGGGTTCGAACCTGCGCGGGGAGACCCCAATGGATTTCTAGTCCATCGCCTTAACCACTCGGCCACAACAACCTGCTGTGTTGCTCTTTGGGTCCTCTTGTCGTCCCACTAGATTCACAACAAACACATTCAGGAGGATTCAGGTCCATAGACATTTAACATTCACATGAATGTATGTTTGACTAGAGTGTAAGAATTCCTATTTTATATATATTCCTATATTTCTTGCATTTTGAAAAAATAAAGGACCAAATTCATTAAAAAAACATCAAGTGGCACACCAGTATTTTGGAGAGAATGTATGTGGCTACGTCCAGTTTTGTTGTCGTAAGGCTGGTGGCACTGACTGCATTTAATTTAGCCTCCTGTCCTATAGTAAGGTGGGGGGCAGCCATAGGACCCACCTCTGTTGACACAGGAACTTGTGGGGAGTGCACTGAAATAACAAGTTTAATGCAGGTTTAATGTCTGATGCTGTTCTGGTGAAATATTTTCAGCTAACAATGTGAAAATAACTAATATTTATAAATATACATTAATGATATATTGTATTACCTTCCGCTCTATTTAATAATGATTTAATATTAACACACAGACTTCCTGTCTCTGTCTTTCTCTCTGTCGTAGTGTGGGAGCTTCAAATGATTTATTCATCAAGAAATATGTCATTTTAACATGATTGTATAAAAGTAAATAGTACTCTCAGAATTCAGGAATCATGTAATAAACAAATTGCCTAAATGCATATTTTGGAAAGCCTCATGTCTTCCCTGCAGAACACCAACGTGCATCAAGGGAAAAGGTGACTGTTGAAGGGAATCAACACAAGTTGCATCCTAAGAGCATCTCACCTTTAGTGAATGATCCACTAAGAGGCCACATGCAGTCTTGAACAGTTATTGGTACAGTATCAGTTTTATCATACCAGATGCATTTAAAGATGGAGATGTCGGGGATTGAACCCGAGACCTCATACATGCGAAGCATGCGCTCTACCACTGAGCTACATCCCCCTATGCAATGACTTCATGACACAGCACATCAGCACAATATCAGGTACGCCTGGTGAATAATAATAACATGGTGTTTATTGTTATTAAAATATCGGGTAATATTCAAGTTGTGAAACTGTAATCAAGATAAATCACCTCTGACGCAGCACTGACATTTGATCATCAACAATGTTCAGGTTACTGTCCATAATAACCTTCAATGGAACAAGTTTATAATAAACAAGCATTCCCATTAAAATAGGTTGACTGCCACAATAAGTAAAATGTGATGGCGAACAATTAATCACGTTCTATCTTTACTGTAGAGATTGCAGAACCAAAAGACAAATGGTTTACTGGATAAACAAGGTTCATCACACAACTAACTCTCTAATATTGAACTTTCCATAAAGCTCCAACTAGTGCTTACAGCTCAGCCACTGTTGAGAGCATATTGACACTGTTATGAATGGCAGCACGTTGTTGGCAGGGTTCGAACCTGCGCGGGGAGACCCTAATGGATTTCTAGTCCATCGCCTTAACCACTCGGCCACAACAACCTGCTGTGCTGATCTTTGGGTCCTCTTGTCGTCCCACTAGATTCACAACAAACACAATCAGGAGGATTGAGGTCCATAGACTTTTAACATTCACATGAATGTATGTTTGGCTAAAGTGTAAGAATTCCTATTTTATATATATTCCTATATTTATTGCATCTTGAAAAAATAAAAGACCGAATTAATTAACCACTGAGCTACATCCCTCTATACAATGACTTCATGACTGACTGCATTTAATTTTGCCTCCTATCGCCTGGTGAATAATTATTACGTTTTTATTGTTATTAAAATATCGGGTAATATTCAAGTTGTGAAACTGTAATCAAGATAAATCACCTCTGACGCAGCACTGACATTTGCACACATTTCAGCCAACAACATGAAAATAACCCATATTCATATATATATATATATATATATATATTCATCTATTTTATAATATTGTAATATTAAGACAGAGACTTCCTGTCTCTGCCTTGTTCTCTGTCGTAGTGTGGGAGCTTCAAATGATTTATTCATCAAGCAATCATTTTAACATATAAATGTATAAAAGGAAATACTACCATCAGAATAATACAGGAATCAAATGCATATTTAGAAAACCCTTACCTGCAGAATACCAACATACATCAGGTAAGAAGGTCACTGATGAAGGGAATCAACACAGTTTTTAATGTGACTTAAGAGCATTTAGTGATTGATCCACCACATGCCGTTTGGAACACTTGCTGGTAAAGTATTGTTTTAGCATACCAGATGCATTTAAAGATGGAGATGTCGGGGATTGAACCCGAGACCTCATACATGCGAAGCACGCGCTCTACCACTGAGCTACATCCCCCTATAGGAGCTTTTGCGACACAGCACATCTCGACAATATGAGGTACGCCTGGTGAATAATCATCAAGTGATGATTATTATCAAAATATTGGGTAATATTGAAGTTGTCAAACTGTAATCTAGATAAATCATCTCTGACGAAGCACCGACATTTGTACATCAGCAATGTCCAGGTTACTGTGGATAATAACCTTCAGTCTATTAAGTTTATAATGAACAAGTTCTCCCATTAAATAAGTTGACTGCCACAGTGAGTAAAATGTGATGGCCAACTATTAATCAAGGTCTAGCTTTACTGTAGAGATTTGCAGAACCAAAAGACAAATGATGGTTAACTGGACAAACAGAGTTCATCACACAACTCACTCTCTGAGATTCAGCTTTCCATTAATGCTCAAATCTCAACAAGTGTTGAATCATGTTACACCCTTTATCGGTGTCAGCACGTTGTTGGCAGGGTTCGAACCTGCGCGGGGAGACCCCAATGGATTTCAAGTCCATCGCCTTAACCACTCGGCCACAACAACCTGCTGCACCACATTCACTGAAAAACATCAAGTGGCACATCAGTATTTTAGAGAGAAAGTATGAGAGTAAGTACCTCCTGTATTATAAAGTGGGGGTCAGCCATAGGGCCCACCAGTGTTGACGCAGGAACTTGTGGGGGAGTTTGTCCATGAAGATGGGGCACTGAGATTGTACATCCTCTGTGCACAGAGCATTTCTTGTTTCACCTGCCTCTATCATAATGTTTGGGAAATCTTTGCTGGAAATCTAGGATTCTACAGAAACAAGATATTAAGTCCACAGTCCACATTTATGTGGACTTTACACTGTCGTTGATGTGCACCGGGTCTGCTCCAAATCTCAGCCTCTTCACTGTTTTCTATCAGCTGCCTGACTCAGCAGGTGGGGATGTTACCCAGGGTCCTCTCCCTCAGAAATGTTACCAGCCGGAGGTCACGAGTGTATCTGTACAGACACACACACACATTTTAAAACCCAGCCAGTTTCTGACGTGTTACAATTCGCGATACTCACTTCATAGCCAGGATCGGTCTGAACTACAGCCTGTGCTTCAGATCTAACTGGTCCAACAGGGACTTGCCTGTGGAGACACAATTGGTTTTGCAACCAACTGAATTTCACCAACAAGTGTCAACAGTCTGTCCTTCCTTTGGTGAATTGAGCATCCACGAGGGTGTAAAAACACTCTGGGCTGATGATTAATGGGGAGAGGACCGTGTGTAAAGTCCTTCTTATGCTGGTTGTAGACACAGACAGAAAGATAGATGTATACATTGAAGTGAAGCGTTTCATTTATTGTACACAGTCACAACGTCTTTCACGGGCCGGTGAAACAACTGAAGGCAAAAACATGAAGTTCTTTTAACCTCCACTAAAAACACACATAGCTGGATTACCTTAGATAGCTATCTCAGCGTGATGTGAACGTCTTTTCTCCTTTCACTTTCAACCACAAATCGGATGTAGACAAAGGCCTAGTCGTCTTTCCACCTTTCACACAAAAAAACACCTTTCACAAACTATGTTCCAGCTCACAGCCTGTCCCCCAGGAGTAGTTAAATGACTGTGAATGTAGGACGTGCATTCATCAGGTGGTAAAATCCAAAAACTAGTCAAAATGAATGCTCATGTGTCTGCTGAACGTGAAAATAAACAGCAAGTCCCTCACATCCACTGAAAGTTCATGGTGGGTCAATGCTCTGAGCCCAGACAGTCTCTGCTGCCCCCAGGTGGCCAGAAACGTGTCATTGCAGGGTCAAAACAGAAAGGCAGAAAAATAAACATCATGTGTGCTGTTGCAATTTTGCAATTCCAATTCAGACACAGAAGAAACAAAACAATCTCTGACACTATTGTCACACTTTATTAATGCGTAAATCACCACAGCATGGCCCTCACAGCGGTCAGTTAGTAATGTGCATCCAGAAGAGAAGCAGTTCACTCCTCTAACACCGTCTCGTCTATCTCAGTATCTGTCTTTTCCATCTGCCCTGTTATCTCTTCCTCTTCCTAATTGGCAGCCCTTAATCTGTTGGTACTCCCACAGGTTCAAACGTCTCTGTCCTACCTCGAAACAGTTCCCACGGGACAAAGTGCTCCTGACAAGACAGAAATGTAATATTTTCAGGCACCGGTGGAGCTTGAACAGACTTTGAATTACGGGGCTACGACGCATCAGGCTAGTGTTGGGTCTCCTTCAGATTCAGAATAATCAAACATAGTAGAAATTAAACATGAATACACGTGGCCTCTAGTAAAAATAGCCTATTTAAACACAATTTACGGCTGTGTTATTTTCTCTGTTTGAGAACTGTTTGAGTTTTAATCTTTTGCTATTTCAATCAATGGTATATCTGCTGTTGAATTTCACTGTTAACAACCGATAAAATGCTCTACAAACTACTGTTTACTGTTGTTACTGATGTTAATAATACTTTGCAAATGGCTGATGAATAATGGGTAAGGTCATCTATAGACATCAATTTAGATGGCCATTACAAAGCTGCAACTGAGGTTTAAAAACCTCTATAATTGCTTAATGAATAGTTTATAAAACATTTAATTGACATTTGGGCTTAACATTTAGTTTAAGTAACTATAAATGTATCTTTTGTTAATGGTGGATATTCTAAAGTATTACTGTGGTTCTCAACAGATGGACGCTGTGCTAATCGTGGAGTTTTTATAAATGTGACAAAAGGATGTTCGCGATTGTGAAACACTGAGTTGTTATACTTACAGTCTTTGATTACTGCAGAATTTGTGACACACACTCTTCTTCTTTAACTGTCCACAAATGCAGACGTGCATGTTGTGATAGGATTACAGTTATGGCTGCTGGATCACAAAACTGACCCACATACAGAAGGTAACTAAAGCAACAGCAACGTCTTATCTATAGTGTTTATAGCGTTCATTTATATTTTGCAGCGTATAAAAGGCTGTTTTTTATACTCTATAAACACTATAAAAGCCCTAATCTCCCCAAAAATGACTGTTACAAAATCTCTGTGGAACCTTAAGAAGTCATAATGTGTAACTGTCAGCTGTATTGTTGAAAAGAGATTTTACTTAATAGTTTCGGGGACTCCAGCCATCGCAATTTGACCCCAACTGAGGACACACACATGAGAACGTAAAGCAACATGCTACATTAGCCCGAGAGGGATAAACAGACAAACACACTGAACATTTATAATACACACTTTTACTTTACCTTGTTTTATTGAGAAAAAAAAAAAAAGACTACATCGGTCAACACAGTGGCAAGCTACTCTGAGAAAAGCATGAGGCACTACCTATGTCAGTACGATGGCTTCACACTAAACATCGGTGGGCCTCAGAGGATCAATACACTGCTTCATCAATCAGGTCCTCGTCTTACATTTACATTCTTTAAAGCAAAATATGGCAGAAAAAAAGTCATTTTTCCTCACAAAACAAGTTAATACTCTGTCGATTTCAAACAGTGACCCACTTTACTCATACAATGCAAGTGTCTACCAGTAACGGCACATTCTGAATTTGCATATAAACTGTGCGTCACACAGAATCTACATTAAACAGCGGGGGGGAACCGCGAGGAGCGAAAGATATACCCTTCATCAAAAGGTCATTCTGTCCATTTACAATACATACCAGCAGTCAAATCAAAATCAGCGCAGGATCATCGGGAACCTTCACAGAATGGACTCCTGTATTATGTGTCTTATTTAAATATCTCATACAAACGTACTGTGTATAAATAGCCTTCTCGTTATAAACATACTGTTACGCCTTCACTCGAATGACAAACCCTTTTGCTTCCCCAACACGTCACTCTCCCTTCATTCTCACAACCTTTGTATATCACAATGCCTCTTAAAAAAACAAAGACACGAATGATTAATAAAAATAGAAATGACAATATATATATATTTTTTCGTAGCAAGTCAGGAAGACAGCCTGGGTGCCGGGCTTTTCCCGTCAGCATCAGGTCACTACTGTACACATCTGGAGCTCTTCATTCGGTATTCAAACACTGCACTGGCTGCAGCACAGACAGGCCTGAAAGAGACCTTATGACACCGTCTGAGCAATCTTAAAGGAACAGTTCACCCCAAAATGAAGATTCAGGTGCTGTCTCACTGTTAGCGTCAGAAGAAGCGAGAATCTACGGGACCATCAGACACACGATAAGCATCAACAGCTTTTTCTCAGCCACGTATTACAACGCTGAAGGCATTACAGCGCATGTGAGCATAAAATGTCCCTCAAATGTCACATAATGCATGTGTTTTAGACTCAAAGGGCTACACAGGTGGGACATTTTTTAGAAGATTTGCAGTCATCGGTCTACCAAACACTTTAGTTGACTTGAAAGTCCCCGACAGTACTTTGGAAGAAGACAAAGTAAAATGTCTTTGCTACTTTTATTTATTTCCTGAAGTCATAATACTAAGTATTATATGAAGTCTTTGTATTTTGTTGCAGAGCTATCTTCTAAAGTCAGCATGCTAACCAGCGAACCCCAAAGCTCCTCTGCTAGTAGACTCCAACAGTCCTCTGGTGCTCCAAAGTCCCAGTCTGGACCACAGATGCACGGCTAACTGAGCTTACTAGCTAGCAGAAGCTCTAGTTAGCAGCAGTTAGCAATTACTCTGGTGATATGCTGCCCCCCCCCTATTTGTTTTGAGTATGAATTTGACACATATGCACCTTTAAGTGATCTGTTATCTGCACTAATCCACTGCTTCAAATTAAAAGTGCTCAACTGTTGAAACACGTGGTGGCTTTTATTGTGAAGCAGCCACTGGAAACACAGTGGTATGTGTCAATTCCGAAACAACTTTCAGTGATAAGACAAACTCTAAATTTTCGTTTTGGGGATGACCTATTACGTTAACACCGACTCAAACACAAAATATTTTCTTTGTGCAGCAAACCTTTTCAGATTTCCTGCTTCTCCGTGTAATGATAACGCAACGTTTCACTGTTGTGGCTAATGTAAAACACACAGAGGCACAGTAAAACACTCCAAGAAACAATGGATCCCTTTGATAGAGCGGACTGGTACTGAGAGAGACTAGCATGCAGGCTGGTGAGATGTCCGGTTGGGGCGATATTCAGTGTGTCGCAGGGGTCACATGTTGCATGATTCCCCTGAAGGCATGACAGCGGTGAAAACCCTCCTCCTCGGCGTTAGATGACTGGCGCCGATCTGTCATTCGTGACGGTCGGCCTCAGCTTGACCGTCGCAAACGGATTCCCTCCTCTGCAGGGAGAAAACGGAAGAAAATCAACCATCATGGTATTACATGTTTAAAATCCTCTGCTGTTTATGAAACAACCTTTAATCACAGACAGAACGCAGTGAAAACCTTGGAGTTAATGTTAGTGTGTTAGGTCACTCACCCTAGAAAGGGAGCCTTTGCAGTCCCATTGACTAAAGAAACCTGTTGTCAAAAAACACAGAAGAGAAGACCCTTAAAGCTCCAGAAACAACACACAACATTGAACACACACACCACCACAGTCACCATGAGTCCACACCCTGCCTCCAGCTGTGAAAGTCAGTGTTGCCCAACTGGTTTGATAAGATTTCTCATCAACAGCCCCCCCTCCTCCCAACTTACTACTCAGCACAGAGGCGCTTTGACACGTACTTCAGCTAAAACCTCAGACCTCCCTGAGTCTGGAATCTAGACAATCTAGAAAGGCTGGCGAGAGACACGCTCCTCTTCTTCTCTCACCTGAGGATGACGATAACCTTATCTCCTCCACGGAGCCAAGTGAGCATGTGGAAGATAAAGTGGAGCAACATAAATACCTGGCCGGTGTACCCTGAGGGCGACTACAGAACATACTTGTTTATAAAACGCTGTAAAGAAAGTTTACAGCGATGTTACAGCAGGCGATAAATATTCAGAGGAACTATTGTGACCTGTGATTGTAGTTTAGGATGTTGTTTTCATTTTAGATCACGTCAGAATGCGTGTTTAATCTAAGATGTCATCAGTTATTTACTCAGTGTGCATGACAAGGACTGATAAAGAATGGAAACCTACTGATTTCATTACATTTTTCAAATATATATACATACATATGTAATTAAGCTTCTAGGAATGGCTGAAGTTGCATTACCCTGCTCTTCCATTAGAGAGCAGACAACATTCAGAAGTGACCACACATGAGTCAACAAGTAGGAGACTTATTCCCAGAACTGAACCTTTCAGGAAGCACCTCCTCTCAGGTTGAAAAAAAAAGTAACAGACAAGTACAAATGATCCAAGGGGGCAGGAAGAAAGTCACGTATCTACAGTACTCGAGGCAACTCAGTTTAAGGTCCCCTCTAGAGGAAACGGGATTTTAATGCTGCCTGAGACGCTCATCTCAGGGAATAACAGTCCCCAGAACAAAAGTGACAAGGTCCACCCTCAGCCCACGGACACAATAACAAACCTGAAACGCACAGTCAGCAGTGACATCTGAACAAATTGCCAAAGGGAGGATGAGAACGTATTACTTATAACTTACTTACAGCTACCCGTAATAGTGGGATTATTAAAGCTTTGTCCGTGCTGGGCTAAGTTTCTAAGAAGAATATATGTTGGAAGACTAAAAGGGTGAGAAGAAGTGAAAGTGAAAAGCACTGCTGGGGTTCCTCCTGTTGGGAGGGTGTATCCCTATCTGTGGTTTATTTCATGGTAAAACCCTGAGGCAGCAGATACAAAGGACACTGAGTACAGACAAAGGCGGCAGTGAAGAGGTGATGATGAGGGAGAAAGAAGTGTGCCCGCCCGGGCTTGTCTGCTGGCCGGACAGTTCACTCTCAATCAGCAGGCACAGTGCAGCGGGCGCAGACTGAAACTGTGTGTGTACCCTCTTGTCCTTAACATCTCCCTCTGTGACTCTCTCCTTCTCCCCCAGCTCCATTCCTGCACAGTTCACATGTCTTTTGAAAGATTTTGCGACAAACAACTCCAGGGGGCAAAATTTCAAAGGAGCTCCATGAGAGTGTTAACGTAACTGCCTTAAGGCTCGCAAATTGTTTTGCGAAATGGCTGCATGAATAAATATAGTACACTTCCTCAAACTGTTAGAGGAATTAAGGTGTGTTTCTGGCACCGCTCTGCTCAAAGGGCGTGGAGGCAATGACTACGCAGTTAGGAGATTTTGATAAGACAGGATTAGTCAGGCTGGAGGCTTGACGCGCGATGGCGTTTTTTAAATTGTGGTTTGACCGTGGAGTCTGTAATGACTTAGGCAAGGCAATAAGGATATGCAATGAGGAAACATGTACTTTTCCCGAACTTGCGATGACCCACCTCATAGCCATTTTAACATGGCAGCTGTCTGGTAAAAGGAGAGTCAACTCCGCAAATGCAGCTTTAAGTGCCTTGCCTAAAGGCACATCATAGCTGTCACAGAAGAGGACTTAAACTACCCTGTGTTTGTCTCAGAAACTGACATCTGAGACACAGACGCAGCTAGTTAGCTTCGACGCAGCTAGCTAGCTTCGATATGACAGCCTACAGCACATCTCTGGTAGCAGACACTTATACTTATTTTTCTTCTTCATCTTCATAGCATTAGCAGAAATGTGTATTAGCTAATAGCAGCGTAAAGGCTTTTCACTGCTACGTAAACATTTGTCACAAGTTGTGAACAAAACTGACCTATTAGCATTGTTTTAGCTGATAAAGCCAATTTGCTAGCAACAAGTTTTCCTTGTAATTATGTGGAGAAACATTTACATTGATTCGGCCTAATTTTCTAGCAAACTTCTGAATGTGATTCCAATATTCTGTTCATGGTTTAAAGCAACACCTGAGGGAAATAGCTGGCTAATAATATGCTACTAAATGCTCAAGTTTACTTGCTAACCCCTAACTTTACTGTTGCTTGGTGCTACGTCCGGTGCTACTCCTGCTTTTTCTGGTTAGCAACAAACAAGAATCAAGTTAACCACATCCAACAGCTTCTTTTAGTCACAACCACCAACCAGGCAGCATTAATAAAGACGCCCAAAAGGGTGTTTGTTTAGAACAACAGTACGGCAGTATGTTACTTGACCAAACTCTGACATAAAGGCCATGTTAAGATTAGATTCTAAGGTAGCTCTTGGCACAACTAGGGAATTCAATAACTAGAATTCCTGCAACATCGCATCATTAAACTGTACAAGGCACACTGACACCATCTCCACAAATGAGTGACGCTTCACATCAAACAAAACCAACATTCCAAAGACACACTAGAGGTTCAATATGAAGGGGTACACCTCTTATTCAAATGCTTTTTAAAAGTAAAAATGAAAGACTTTGTACTGAGTCACTAAATACAACAGGTAACAGCAGGTGACATTTGGTAAGTGAATGCTTTTACTAATGCTCATGAATACTGACTGTGTTGTGTGGCAAGAGCGTTGCGGGGACCACTGGTCTGGAGTCGTCGCTGTAGTCTGGTGGCGGCAGCAGCACCGGCCCCTCCTCGTCCTCCGGCTCAGGCAGACTGGTCAGGCTCAGTCTACGCACCGGCGTGCCCAGATTGCTGCTAAGACATGTGACATAAAGGTTTCAGCTCTCAAAACACCAGCCGTAAAGCAAATTATTGATCCTCTTCATGTTGTTATTTTTTCTTACCTGCTTGAGATCAGTGTCTCAGTGAAAGGTCTGCAGTAAGATGAGGGAAACCAGCCCCGTCTAATAAGAGAGACACACACACACACACCCTAGCATTAAGAAACAATTTTAGACAGTCAATAATACAGATTTGTTATTATTCATTAATTATTTGGATGCCCATCAGACGTTTTCTACCTGGGCTCTATCAAACGTACACACAGTAATGGCGATGAATTTTGCATTTCACAATATTATTACAGAAATAAACCTTACTCTTTAAAAGAGTAGGATGCTTCACATGTCTTGCACAGTGTTAGATGACAAGATTGATAACACTCTCAAGTATGTATGGTATACATTAGGCTGCTGTTAGCACAAAGACTGGAAACAAGGGAAAGCAGCTAGGTTGGTTCTGCCAATGGAAACAAAATACACCTACCAGCAACTCTAAAGCTAATTAACAGTTTATATCTTGACAGTTGAATCGACAGCTTTGATACTTTGTTTTTTGTATGTATTTGGCTTTAGAGGGGCTGGTAGACACATGTTGTTACTTTTGGGTAAAGCCAGGTTAGCTCTTTCCCCATTATCATTGGGTGGCGCCAATCATCTTTTCTGTCGCTCAGTAAAAAGAAAGCAAATAAGCTTTTATATATTTCATAAATGTAAAACTATCATTTGAAGACAATATCACAGATACACAACATTTGACATTTAAAATATTAACCAGTAAAATAAAAGGGTCGAAGAATGATGGTCACTGAAAGTGGTAGAATCTGGCACAACCTTTGAACACAAGTCTTTACAGGAAAACAGATTGCTGATTCTTTTCACCTGGGTGGGTCAAATTATAATATAATAATATCTAAAAATTGTCTAAAATGATGAAATACCCTATGTTCAGCCGCTTAACATCAATAATTAGTCCTTTAAAAGATACAAAGCAGGAAAACTGACACTGAATCTTTGGGGTTGAAGAGTTTAAATCATTATGAATCACTGCTACAAACAACACACTTGAGTCAGATGCAAAGACCAGACATAGAATACAAGACAGACAGATGGATTTTGTTCACTTAAGACTCAGAAGTTGTCTCCAAGTCACGGCGGGAGAAAAAGATGGCTTATCAGACCAACGCACTGGATTTGTTGCTTAGAAACAGAATGTAATGTGATTTATCTCAAAATTGTCCTCTCTTCTTGACAAACCGCCACCGACTACATTCAAACCACTTCAGTTTAAAAGACCACTTAATGACACACACATGTACGTGCGTGCGCGCACACACACACACACACACACACACACACACACACACACACACACACACACACACACACAGATAAGGATAAGGTTTTCATTAATTTGCTTCAAAGTGGGAATGCAAAAATAATTCGACACGAGCTCTGTAAGCACCCTGTAATCCTTTCGCCTGCATTATGGGTCCTAATTGATCGAGCGAGGAGCTGAAGATGACTGTAATTATACAAGCAACTTAGAGCGCCGCTGTAGCAACATGACATGTTGTACATACACTTCTCCAACCTGATCATTTGAGCAAAGAAGACACACAAGAGCCAACAGGGAGTGAAGAGAATATTAAGCAGGGGAGAATTTGCTCTAATGGGAACATTTTTCCCCTGTCTCCTGTCTGCATGGAGGAAAACATGACGCATTTGTTAATTGTTGAGTGACACATAAAAGAGCAGATGCTTCTTCTTTGTGTGTGTGCACCTGGGTTTTTACCAGCTGTGACAGGATCAGCTGGTAATGTTTTCTTGTTGTGGGTCTGAGTGTGTCTTAGTGTGTGTATGTGTGTTGCAGCATGACAAAACGATGGTCCTGGAGACATCTTTGGAGACACAGGAGTGGCTTTGAGTATTTTGCCAAGTGTCTGTCTGTCTGCCTGTCTGTCTGTCTGTGGTAAGGTTGCAGCGATCAACTGTTTTCTAGAGATACCCTGGTATGAAAGTAGAAGGTTATCGTACAGTGTACATTTACTGATCTATGGTTTTGAATTTTACCACACATTATTATTTCAAAATTGTATTTAAGCAATTTGTTTAACCACAAAACCCTTGTTTTCATTCTGTTACGAGTAATTGCAACTGATAACAGTGGCTATCACGCTGCTATAATTTCTGAGATGGTTATCGTACCGTACAAACCTCATACTGTTGCAACTCTTTGTCTGTGAACAGATTATATTGTCAGTGCGATAGCGTCACAAATGGCAAACTGGTATGAAACTTTACAG
The DNA here is from genome assembly GCA_903131615.1 of Diplodus sargus. Taxonomy (NCBI): domain Eukaryota; kingdom Metazoa; phylum Chordata; class Actinopteri; order Spariformes; family Sparidae; genus Diplodus; species Diplodus sargus. The sequence continues at coordinate 2,535,901 of CAEMYA010000140.1, read as the reverse complement.
GTGTGAGGCTGAGACCAAAATAAAGGCACTGAACATTTTAGAGCCTGTACTTTCTTACGTCTACTTGAGTAAAGAAGTTGAATCAGTACTTTTACTTCAGCCAGTCTTATTTTTACACAAGCATCTGTACTTTAACTTGAGTACAGAACTCACATTGCAATCATGTAAGATGCTTTACAGGTGTGCAGATGAAAATTAAGGCAGATTTAAAGAAAAAAAAAAAACATGACCACACCCATGAGTACTAAGTATTGTCACGGTATGATGTGGTTAAAATGTAAACACGTTGAGGGGTGCTGCCGCGGGTGTGATCACATTGCAAGATGGTCTCCAGGTTACATGTGTGTGTTGTGTTGTTGGGGAAGGGCGAGAGAAAGAAAGAGAAGGGGGGAGAGAGAGAGAGATCAAGCTTTACGACTGTCACGTCGAACATACCTGACATACTCTGTTTCGAGGCATGATGTATTGGCGCAGCAAAATATTCAGGAACACAAAGCAGAAACTAGTAGGGCTAAACTGAGTTATGTGAATAGCGCCTGCTGCATATTTGCTGTAACGAAAGCACATTTCCTCTTGAGGGTGTGCCAAAGGCTGTGTAGAGATTGCCTATGAAGGATTTCACAATGACAATAATAGGCTAAACGCTTGCATATCTTATCCTGCCCGCAAGGTTGGAGTTTAAGGCTTTCATACGTTTATATTGTATATCTTATATATTGTGGTTTTGGTCTTTTCATTGGTTTTTCTGACAAAAAGAAAAGAATCACCAGACTTTAAAACCAGAAATGCTGAGATGAATAAAAAGCTACGACTCGAACCATCAAAAGCAATCAAAAATCATTCATATTTCTAGAAAGAAACAACACAGAAATCGACAGGTTAGATAAACAGAACCGAGGCATCATGACGCCACTGACGCGCCACTGAATATAAAAAATATTTCGACACTTACTGCTGTGTCCTTTCCAGCTCCCCGTACAGCCAGCCGTCCTTCTCTTCTTGGATGAGCAGGCTGATGATGTCGCCGTGATCGAAGCTGAGGAGTGTGTGGTTGTTGCCCGCCGTGTGGGGAAAGATGGTCATGACCCGGGTCTTCCGGACCATGTTGAGGCCAGACGACTGGGATGTCGAGCGGGACAGGTTACCCTCTCCCATGCTGCCCTGGTCTGGAGACAGGAGAATTAAAAGGTCATTTATTTAAAGCAGTAGCGTGAATAAATTAGCGGCAGTAGAGAGAGTATGAGTGTATTTCCATCCAACACAAAATTTCAAACTGAGGTTAAAGGTGCAATATGTAGGAACTGGCCACTTGTTGCTGCTACCTGTAGCTAGCAAGTGGCTAGGTGCTAGCAATCCAAACGGTAAGCTTGGAGCATCAGGATTGTTGGTACTTACACTACTCGCTCAGGAGCACTGTTTAATGCTTTCAACTTAAATCTGACATATTGCACCTTTAACTGGCCGTCCATCTTTACCTGAGTTGTGGTCTGAGGAGGAGGTGAGTGGAGATCTTGGCTCTGGGTTGAACATGTTGGCCAGCGGACTGATCTGCGCCTTTAGCGCCGGCGCTGGAGGAGGCTCCACGTTGTTCTGAGGAGATGGAGAAGAACACGATCAGCGGACACGCCATGTGACAAAATACGAGGCGGCGACAATAAAATGACAGCACGCTTTCGTTTGAGTGACCAGGTTTAAGGCAAACAGTCATTACTGTAATTGAAGCTTTTTGTCGTCCTCCCACGCAGCAATAAATAGCCAACGCCTAAAGGCCCCCGGTGGACTTTAAACAAGACAACAATAGCACATGCAGGGTTTCCCATGGCCGACAGCCAGATGATGATAACCAGCCACTTTACACACGGCAGCTTCGATCAGATACCAGCGCCTTTCGCAAGATAAACTTCAAGCAACAAGGCGAGATAAACACTCCAGGGACTCCTTTTTACACGATCTATTCTACTGATTCACTATTTCTAAACCGTTTATTCACAGCTTTTTTTTCTGACAGTAAGATGGGGATCAAAGTTCGGGATGAAAAGGACAGTTAAAGATAAATGAATAAAGTTCGAAAATGATGCCAGTTTTGTTCACGGTATAACCCAAAGAGTCCACACACGCTGAGCTAATACTCACCCTGTTGTAGCGCTCAACCTCCGGCGACTGCTCCGGAGTGGTGGACAGCTCCTCTATCATGGTCATCACCGTGTCCGGCACCTTCGTGATGTCGCTGCACTTTTCCTGCCAGCTGGGGAGCTTCATGGCCAGCATCTCTTTGGCCTGAGAGACACGCGAGGGAGAAAGGGAACGAGTGTTACACGGGCCGTATGCAGGAGGTGCGTCCGAATGTGCAGGATTAGCTTTCGGGCCAGGCTCACCTTCTCGTGGAAGTTGCAAATTTGATAGGAGAACATGCAGTGTTTGTCCGCCAGGAAGCAGAAGCGCCTCTTCTCCTCCAGCAAGGCCTCTCTGCAGCCGTCGGCAATGAACTTCTGCATGTCCATCTGGCGCGTCGAGATGGTCTCCACATACTGCGGACAGGGTCAGAGGACGGCAGCGAGGTCAGGGCACAGGACTCACGATGAGTCAGAAATACAATTCCGGAATGCGTTTCATGATATTTTATGGAGAAGACTTTCCACCGCAAAGTGCAACAAAAACAAAACCAGGGTGTTCTGCTTAGCACTTCACCAATATTGAAATTGATTACTATCAAAATCTGTGATAAGGCCTTTTAACGAGCCTGATTATGATGTACAGATGGGCTCTGACCTGACGCTGGCGACTGAATTTGACATATGTAACTCTTAGAAAATGACTCCTCAGCCCTCCACTGCATCCTATTATTCGTCACCGACTCCCCTCTATCTCGCCCATTTTCCCGGGGGTTGTCATGGTGACGGTAAAGCAGCTGTCTCTAAGGGCTCCGCTGAAGACCTTCCTCTACTGTCTGGTCTCATTTTCACTGTCTCTCTCTCTCTATCATAGCCCATCAGACGCCAAATCAAGGCTCTTCATTTCCCATTTTTGCAGCAACAGTCGTCAGAGACTCTCGGTGGGAGGAGGTGAGAACAGGCCGAAAGGACCGAGCTCATTATTTACAGACAGGAGTGGTCCCAGTCTCAGCTCAGATTGAGAGCCAGGCTAGGGCTATTAAGCTCCGCCCGGCCGAAACGACTTATTGTGTGGGTGTCACTTAAAAGGCACACTGCTCAAATGCGAGGCTAAACCAGAGGCTGACGCAGACTTTAGCAGCAGAGACAATCAGACAAAGCACGCGTCCCAACGACTCTTTTTACAACCTACAATCTGGACTTTTCAATTAAAGGGTTTGTTTAGTAATTCCCTCTGAACAAACCATCCATCATGAAAGCGAGGCCATAAAATAGCTGATAGATTAAATAAAACAAAAGCCGGACAGGAGTTGTTGCTCAGGCGTTGCGGTCCCTCCTTCATCTCAACACAATCGATTTTACAAAGCAAATCGCTGTCCAGATGTTAAGACTGATGTTGGGAGTGGACAGCGGGACCCGACGACGCGCAGCACACTTCATCCGAGGGTCACTGAACGCGAAAAAACAAACCTACCCAAGCAAGGCGACGTCGATACTGACTGTTTCAACCTCAGAGCCATGTCTGTGTACACTTGTTTTAGCTCTGCCGGTCATCACACGGCTTTTGAGACGCAACAGATAAGATTTTACGAGTCCACGCAGCTGTTTTTTCCCCGTGTGAATGCAAAAACGTATTTACTGCTGTTAGTAACCTGAAAATCTCAATCATATCCTCTGAGGGCAGACAAGTGCAAGACCTAAACAGATTTTAAGCAAGGTCTCAATTTCGGGGGAATTCGATTTTCCTGTGCGTTGAAGCCCGACCCGCTCTATTTTGGGATACAAAACATATTTAGCGCGCCATCAAACTGTCAGTCCTTGGGTGATAAAATAAAAGTTAGAAAGGAAATAACATTCAGTTTGTTTAAGTCTGGCTTTTTATGACAAACTACACTACTGGTTTCCAGGAATGAAGCCCTGATGTTTGGCAGAGATTAATCTCACTTGCTGCGCCCGCGACAACCTGGACCTCTATATATGTGTAACTGTGTGTGCGTGTGAGCATTCATGCATATGACTGTGCAAATTTGGGTGTGTGCGCCTTCAATAAAAACACAATCCACAGTCTGTCGCTATGCGCAGTAAACCCAGTCTAGTGCGTGTAAAAACAGAGAAACTACAGACAGACACAGGTGTGGTGGCACCTTTGATGGTTTTTTCATTGGCTGTCATATGCAAAAGAGTTATTACTTAAATGTATTTTGTGTCTTCCATGATGTCATGCCCTTACATAATACCAAAGTGCGACCTGGAAAGCACAACCTGGACTTTTGGTCCTATGAAGCATTTTCTTCTACATGAAAACCACGTGCAGCACACCTTTCCCCTTTCAACTGGTATTTGATTATCATGAAAACTATCGTTGCCACATTTCTCCACCCCAGGACATAAATTGCGCACTTGTAAAAGGAAACGACAGGCTGGGGTTGGTGTCGGGGGTTGGTTTGGTTTCGGTCTCACCTCGTTCTCCTTGATCTCGTACTTGGATGAGTGCTTCCCCTGGCTTTTTCTCCTGAGCTTCTTCAGGTCTGTCTTTGAGCGCTCCAGGGAGTCCTGCTTCAGCTTGTGCTCGGACTGGTAGCGCTTGAAGGTGGCCTGCAGATGTTTGACAAGGAGAGGCACGAGACAAGTAGAAGAGATGAACTGAGTTTAAGTTTTTATGAATCCAGTGTTCCTTAGATGCACAGAAGCTGACGATGAAATAAGCATCCATGCGCTAGAAACGGCAATTGCGAAATTCTTGGCAGACGCCAAAATAACGATTAAGCCGTTAGCCGATGTCGATGTTAGTTGTTTTTTTTTCTTCAGGTTTTTGCTGTTATTATTCTCTGTTTCCCCTAGGGAAATAAATTAATCTTGATTAATCATTACTGTGTGTTTGAAAGAGCACAAATCAATTCATACAAATTTATGAAACAACCTTTAAAGGTGCAATATGTAAGAACTGGTCACCTCAAATTCATGCTCCCAACAAATAGAGGCAGCAGTTCACCAGAGTTACTGCTAACTGCTGCTAACTGCATTCCTTTTAGACACACGTGACTGTAGCTACTGGTAGCTTGTTAGCTCAGTTAGTTGTGCAGCTAGCAGGAGAACCAGGGGGAGGGCCGCTGGGAGAAAGAGGTTGTCAGGCCCAGGGCTCGCTGGTTAGTATGCTATATTTAGTAGATATCTCTTCAACACAAAACATAGAACAGATATCATGTCAAAACTATAATTTCTTCACATTCTGTTGATAATTGTAGTTAATTTTAGACTGCTTTGAACTAAAATTCTTACCAATTGCACCTTAAATATAACATGAAAGAGAATCTTTATTTGAAAGTTAGGTCAGTACTTACATAACCTTACAAACTGATTATGTAAACCGGCAACTCGTGAATTTGCCAGCACAAAATTAATGTGGCATGATCGATAAACATCAGCCGTTGATAATGGTCAGTGTCATCTGATTTGCTGTGATGACAACAGCAGTCAGTGAGGCGAATGTCGGCCGATAAATCAGTGTATTCCTAGTATGCACACAACTTAAGGACCAGTTTTGATTGAATGAATGAATGAATGGCAAACCCACTCTCTTCTTTTGACAGAATTCTATGTATTTTATGGTCTGGTGGCACTGATGGATGCACTTACGTTCATGTATTTCACATCCATCTCTGTCTTCTTCTCCAGCTCGATAATAACCTCTCTGTGGAACCTCTTGAACTGCAGAAAAAAGGAGAGAAAACACACGCACACACGCGACTCAAATTCATTGCCCCATACATCACGCTGCATGCGCACTGTTCGAAACGCAATGTACAGTTGAGTCACGTTACGATAAGAGTGGAGTGACCTGGTGGAATGTATGATAATGGGTTTCTGAGAGGATGATATCCCACCTACCAGGAATGGCTTATCAGCCTGTTAAGGTTAAAGATTAACAACTTTCCCCACTTAAAGAGTAATTAAATTGAGTCCAGGAGAGAGCTTGTACTCATTTCTCAAACTTCTCGCATCAGACCGAGTTTTGTGTTTCAGTCGTTGCCGTATTTAAATGCTGGTGACACTTCATTTCACTTATGAACAATAGCAGGTATCTGAAGCATTTCATCCCCAGGCTTCCCACTCTCGTCAAACTTTCTTTCACCTTTTGTTTCAACTGTGTCAAACTGTCTAAAATGAAAAGAATGAGCTTAAAAGGTTGCAGAGGTTATGTGTCCAGAAGAGAAAGTGTAGCAAATAGAAGAATCGCTGTTTAGTATGTCAAGACAAGGATGTTAATGGCCACAGGGCACTTCTCGGACTTATCATCTTTCGCCTCCACATTTTCAACCGGTGACATTTCAGTGCTTGATATTTCTTTAGTTGCATTGTCCATAGGCTCCTCTCCTCTAATTGTGCTGCTTTCCTTCTCCTGATTCAGCACAAGACTGCTGCACAACTGCTTGCATTAAAACGAAAAAGCTTAGCTTTATCGTAATTAACAGAACTTTATTGATTTATTAAGCTGGTGCGTATTTGCGGCAGCAGGATAGAGCATTCACATTTACACAGCCAGACTGAAAGTTGTACAAACATAAATATCTGATAGATTATTGCTGTCAGCTTCCCAAGTAATCCACGATTGAAAAGATCATGATTATTGAAAATCTGGAGGGGCATGGGGCCACATTTCGAGGTAAAACAACACGTTTGATAGCCCGTCAGCTAACATTAGCATTCAACCACTTCCTAGCTAACATAAAGGCTTGATCAAACCCAGTGTTTTTCAATTCCATAGGCTATGCCATTGTATCACTCACCACAATCAAACTTTACATTAATATTAAAGTGATATTAGCTATAAGTGGTTGAATGCTAACGTTTGCCAGGAGATGTTTGTTTTTTACAATTAAATATGGCCTGATGTCCCTCTAGATTTGAACTATCCATTGTCTTTTCAGTTGCTGATCAAACAGGAAGTGGGGAAATGATGACAAATTGTCAAGTTGTTTAGCTTCTTAACAATAATGGAGGCTGGTGGCACAGAGATGTAGGATGCATCAGGCTTACGCTCATTTGTAGGATCACAGTTGGTTTTGGTCTTTTTATAGAAGCTGTAAACGGTGAAATAAAGGATATTACCACATATATTTTAAGGCTACTCACATTCTCTTCCAGTTCATTGTGGACCTTTCTGTGGGCCTCTGCTATCTCCATCAGAACCACACCTAGGAAGACATCAGGAACAACTTTAAGTATATTTCAGAGGTTATTACAAAGAAAGGGAAATTTTGGTTCAAAACATAAAAAAAAAAAAAAGAAACTAATCTTATCAACAAATTTTGAGGGGACAACAGTGTAGGTGTTATATGAAAGACTGCGTTGTAGAGATGTTTATTGAAGTTAGCATGCTAACCAGCTAGCCCTTTCCCGCCCTGTCCAATACCACTTTGTCCCTCAAGATGTGTCTGCCGGCCCCTCGTAATTCCAGCTTGGAGACGTACGCCAACTGAGCTACTTCCTAACGACGTACGATACAAAATGCTACAAAGACTTGAGTGAGCAGCAGTTAGAAGGCTGCCAATATAGTTTTGGAAACAACCAACTGAAGTGACCATTTGGAAATGAGAAACTGAACATCCAACAGGACAACAACGAGCAGGGAATTCACAATCATTTGAGAAGAGAATCATCAAAAAAATAAACACTTTCCAAATTTCCTGTGTAGACGTTATCCTTTTCATTAAGCCTTGCATACGTCTTTACAGCCCATATTTTACAGATGACTTATCTCCTTTCAATATTTGAACAGCTGTCAATAAGTAATCTCTATGAAAAGGTTCTGGTATTGCGCGGTCAGATATGGAACAGTCTCCATTCATTCACAGACAGGCTACAGCATAGATAGAGCAGCATATGACACGAGACAATGGCCGTGAGTCAATACTGTAAACAGAAGTGGACAATCGCAGCTAAGCAGTTTATAGTGCTACCTCTGTCACAATGGGGTGAAATCTAGACTCAAGGTTTACTATAGGACACAGAGTTCTGGTGAAACCTGTAAAAACAGTACGGGACCTCATATCTGGACATGTGATTGTGTCACTGGGGAAAAGAGCAACAACCTGCAAGAATTTCAACACCTTCTGCAGACTGTTGGGACAGCACAGGTGTTGGGTTCACCTTGCCAGAGGTGCCCGTGTCAGCCACCTCACCACACACACACACACACACACACACACACACACACTTGACCCGACACCTGACATTCCTCCCTGCACGCCTCCATGCAGAGCAAACACACGTAACGACCCGCTGATACAGAGCTGTAACTTCAGTGATCCAGCGGGCAGCGTCCAGCTACAACAACATTGCCCTCTGAAGGTCACCAGAACGTACTGGTAAATGCCGCCTTTGTGCTCGGACGGGGAGGGGTGGCGCTGGGCTCAGGGGCTGTTTGTACAGCCCCAACAACAGCGTGCGCTGGGCTGGAAGGGGGAGGCTGAGAAAGGCCGGGGTGGGGGGTGGGGGTTCAAAGAGGACACCTGCAGGTTTCACCTTTGGGGTTAACAAGGTGTTAAAGTCTGCATGAGGGAGGCTAAATGCTACAGAAAGCTATCACAGGCTAATAACCTGTACAGTGACTCATGAATCTGTCACATGAACAACTTCAGGGGGTGTTGAGGGGGACAGAGTGCAATGCTGTAAAAAAGATTTGATGCATTTTGACTTTCTCTCTGAGGAAATAAGATGTGAGGGCTGAGGTGTAAAAAGTAAAGGTAAAAATGGATTCTCTCTAGCTAGAAGTGTGAATAAAATAAACTGCAGAACCACTGGGCTGAAGTGAACTGCTATTCAGGTTCATCACCTCAAAAGAACAACAACAGCATAGCGACCGTTTCCCTGTTTATCTCATCTCGCATCTCTGTCTGTTGCTGCCGATTTGCTCTCTCTTGAGAGAATTTTCCAACAGTACCAAGGTGATCTAATCTGATCTCATCTTACCTCAACGATTTCAAACGCACAAGAGGGATTTCCACATAGGTCGGGACGTGGTTGATAAAAGATCCCCGTGGAAAACGACACCATCCATGATGATTCACTCATACGACTTATGATTCATGATGAACACTTTGTTTATTGCTCTCCTCCACTATCTTAAGCCATGCTCAACTTTATCATAGCGTACAGTGAATATTATGCAGTAGCTCGCGACCAGATAACATGAATGTTGACAATGACTTTTTTAGCCAACACATGTAGCTTGGCAGCTTGAGCTGACAACCAGCGGAAGTCCTATCTTCCAACTGCAGAAGCGATTTCAAAGTCATGACCGTGCCCTGTCTCAGATTTGTATCTTAGCTTAGCTTAGGAATTCCTAACTGTCCAATCTTGAGTCTTTAATCAGCACTTGTCTTGTCATGCTGGTATCAGCGTTTCGGAACGTTCACAAGACTGCCTGTTATGTTCTTGAAAACGGCCGTCTCACTTTACTCACTGAGTAGCTGACTTCGTATGATGGTTAAGAAAAACAGGCATTTAATTTTAGCTTTTATGAGGCAGCCTCTCCAAGTGGCTAAAATCAGTGGTAGCTTCTCCAGCAGGCTAACATCAACTTTAGCTTCTCCAACAAGCTAATATCAGTTTTAGCTTCTCCAACAAGCTACTATCATTTTTAGCTTCCCCAACAAGCTAATATCATTGCCATATTTTTAACTTTCTTTCTTGACATTTTATAGTTAAGACGGCTCTGCAATAGCTACATTTCTATCCTAAAAAAAGTTAGCAAATGTGTTCTGTAACACCAAAATCCTAAATGCAATCATAAACTTAGATAAAACAGGATTTAAGTAATGCGGCCCGAGGGGTTTAAATAATCCACATAGCCTACCAACTGTTCTGTTGACTATAGGTGCTCAAAAAATGTAATGTAAAAATGTAAAACTGCTGACAGGACATGGGGAAACGCCTTTGACATTCTCAACAGGTGATGCCATTTATGAGCTGGGAGTGCCCTGCAACCAGTGCCTACTGGGGTTTGATAAGGAATCTGTATGAGATGACGTTGGCAGGGCAAGATCTGGCAACTCACCTGTTTGCACCTTTTCTCTGGCTCACCTTTATTTCGACACTTTACAGACAAACTTCCCTCTATTGTGCAAGCAACGTCTGAGTTGAACTTGGCCGCAGTCATTGGTCATCGCCTCGTAGCAAGGTTTTATCGCTGAAATGCATCATTCGGCTTGCCCAAGGTGCTTGCAGTGTGTGTAATGGAATGAGGACACCTCCTGTGTGACTCAGGATCGAATGGTATCTAAATTATACGCATTCCAGTGCAGGTGGGGAGAGATGCTGTTTGGAGGTTGCCATAGATGAGCGACTCCCTTCCTGTTATCATACTGATGTCACTGAGATTAATGCAAAATCCACTGCGGCAGAAAGACATGGAGAGGTGACTGTGGTTAAACTCCCTCTCGAGTGTAGAACAGAGCGCTCCTTGTGACACAGGCCGCTCGAAAAGAATTCCGATCTTAGAAACGCTTAAGTCATCCATTGTGGGGTGAACAGATGTCCTGTCATCTCATGGGAATATCACCACAATCATAAAGTCTTCTTAAAATGAAAATCTTCTTGAATCAAACCAACTACATCCTAAAACTCTTGGGACTTATCGCACCGTTGCACAACTTGTATAAACAAGCAACCACAACCAAAAACCACTGCATGAATCATGATATTATCAAGATCTCAGCTCAGTAAACAGAGAGAGTGTTTGGGTAATGGCTGTTTTCAAGTTCAAGAATAAGCTGAAACTCTGTCGCCAACAATGGGAATGCCCAAAAACGCTCATAATCTTGAAATATATCTACAATTAAAATGACAACTGGCCAACTTTATGTGCCATTGAAGACCATGTGATATGATGAATTGGAGGGCTTGTTATGATCGACAGATAAGTCGGCATCCAGTTTTAGCTTTGACGATTTCGAGACATTAATTATGTTGGTAGAGAGGAGAATATAGAGTACACCCATTAATACATAGTTCAAGAAATTCAAAGCTTACAGGCTAACTGTAGCTTCTCCAACAGGCTAACATCAATAATTGTGTCTCTAACAGGCTAACATCAGTGATGGCTGCTTGTCATGCAAGCATCAATGTTAGCTGCCCCAACAGGCTAACATCAATGTTAGCTACTGCAACAGGCTAACAAAAGTGTTGGCGTCTCCAACAGGCTGACAACAGTGTTGGCTTCCCCAATAGGCTAACAGCTGCCACAACTAGGCTACTTATTTAGCTAAGTGAATAATCTGCTGATTATTTTTTCAATGAATCAATCATTTCATTTTTAATCGACCTTTTTTCGGTCAACCAAAAGCCCTATATCATATTTATAATGATAGGCTATTTGACAAAGAAAAGCAGAAAGTCTTCATATTTGAAAAGCTGCAACCAATATTTGACATTTAATCATAACTTTTGTGTTAAAAATGACCTAAATGATGAATCAATATCAAGACAATTTTTTCTGTCAATCAACTAATCATCTCAGCTCTCTTGCGCACTCTAAACTCACACAAAAACAACTCACAGAGCATACTGGACAGCACTCTGCAGTCATTATTACAGATATGCCACCCTGAATATTGATCATCAGTTTCTCATAATAATGAACATAAAGTGTGACCTTTTGGGGTAAGTGCTAATTTATTATTGGTCAGTGTGTCTAGTGTCATTCAGCATGTCTACTGTGCTTGCTGCAGATCAGTGGCTGTGACAGCTTCCTTAACACAGAGCGATGACCTGCCATCACGCACAGCACAGAACATCTTTCATTACTAGAGCAAATAAAACAAACTGTAAACCTCAAATAACCCTAAAAATGACATGTGTGGTTCATGTGTTCATTTTGTGAAAAAAACAAGGTGTTTTTCAGTTTTTATAGACAAGGATTTCTACTACATACTGGTTGAAATCCTTAATAAACAACGGCAGACGCCGAGCAAGCAACGGAGCGGTTGAAGAAGAATCATGGGGTATTTTTGTGAATGGACTGAAGTGTGACGGGGTTTAAGAGCGGTAAGCGAGTCTCTGGTCTCTTTAGAGGTCCCATGGATGAAACTCCCAATGTGCCTGAGTGCATTTAGTTTAACAGTGGACGCAGGATGAGGGTGTTTGAGGTCTGGGATCATTAGAGGGCTGTGGAGTGTGACGAGAGCAGTCATAACTGACTGAACAATAAGTGAACTCTTTGAAACAACCTCCAGTCTTCCTTGTTTGCTTGCTTTCAATCTACGTCTGGTTTGTAAAAAAAAAAAAAAAACACAATCGTAGTTATTGTCACTGATATTTTATGGTCCAGAAATGTTGATACGACATGGTCCTGCTAATTCCCTCGGAAATGACCCTTACTTTCACCATGAGTCACACAGCAGATGCCACTTCCAGGGTTTAAAGTGATTGTTCAACATTTTGGAAAAATATTTAGCCTGCTCAGTTTCTTGCCAAAAGCGAGATAAGAAGATTGATACCACTTTCACGCCTGTGCTCCGGGCGTTTGTTTGGAGTCAGGAGACCGTTGGCTTATCATGGCATATAACAGGAAGCAGGCAGGCACAGCCAGCCTACTTCTGTCATAAAATCATGACTAATTTTGAAAAAAGGAAATATACACTATACTGTGTTAATAATTCAGAGGCACTGGTTAGCAGATATCTTTCGTTTGGGACAGACCCAGGGTAGCTGTTTCTTCCTCCAGTCGTTACGCTATTCTAACTTATGCTGACGTCGCTTGGCTTAAAATTGAACAAACAGATATGAGAGTTAGAGTCATTTAATTTGCGGGAAGAAAGTCAATGAGTGTATTTCCAGTGTATTTCAAATGAAACTTTGTGGACTATTGCATGTTATTACTCTGATTAGCCTTTGACGAGCGCTGAAATGTCACATAAAACGTCTAAAATACTGAGAATTTCATTTATTCAAAAAGTGCTTCATTCATCTCATTGGTCTTGATAAGAGATTAATCATTATGTTTTACTGTTATTAATGCACTCAAAACACTTTTGAACACAACTGCCCCAATGAGATCATGATTGAAGATCTAAACAAGGACACATATGCCTATTCTTTTCTTTTTTTAAGTACTTTTTTGTATATGGGGAGCGAGCTACAAGGGCACCCTATAGGCCTATCTTTAAATTAGTCAAGATATAAACAGCGTTCATTTAGGTGAGCTTGTTCTTCTTCATCATTCGCTCTCACACGAAGGAAGTTAACTACCCACACTTGCAACAAGAACAAGAAGACTTCTGAGATTCTAAAAGTTTTTTGGGGGCCAGGACAGACGTCTGCTCCTGGTGTTCTCAGACACAAATTATAACACAGGGAGAAAAATAAAGGGAGGAGCATCTTCTGACTTATGGGAACCATTTAGCTCCCTGATGGCTCTGCTGATGATGTCTGCAATTACAGTTAAATTGCCCTCCGTGTATTGATTATACAGGCAATACCGCGTGTTGAGTCTAGAGAGTAATCTCATTCCATAGCTCCCAGCCAGATGTTTGAAATGTCACAGACTCTTATCATTAATCACAACATCAACAACCCTTCAGTAAAGTGGCTCCTCTCAAAAGTGAAAAACCTGCCTCAGAAGCTATCGGCAGGAAACACTCAGCAGTCTGAATCCAAATTCTCTGGGGAGAAAAA
>CAEMYA010000140.1:2456678-2510644 GCA_903131615.1 Diplodus sargus | reverse complement strand
CACACACACACACACACACACACACACACACCACACTAATGTCTGCAGGCTAACAGCTACTTTCCATAACAAAAAGATTGATGATAAGGAAGGTGGGCAAGAAAAGGATCAATGCATGGAAGAGTTAAAAAGCAGATGCTTAAAGGATCAATTCACGTAAATCTACTCTATCTACTCAGGAAGGTATACCAATTGTTGTAATTTAATTAATTCAATAAATAATGCTACTATTATTTTATGTCCTTCTGTCTTTGAAAACTATGAAGTCAAATCTACATACATTTATTTATTTCGTATCTATCAGATTTATTATTGTATTAACTTTTTGATAAACCCCTATTTAATATAGATTAAAGGACGCATTAATTATGTGATCTGAAGCATTAAGATAAAATTTAATATCTGGGATTGTTAGTAAGTCGCCATTTTGATTTAGGGCATACACACAACATTTAAATAAGTATTTTTATCGTTGTTTTTTTTATATAGTTATCCACAGCCAGAAAGATTCCCGAAAGCAATAGAAACTGTCATGAGGTGTTTCAGATAAAACTCACCATGTGCCTTTCAGCTGCGTTAGTTCCACAGACATGGAAGGGGGGGGCGGTGTAAATGGAGGAATCCGGGCACAGATTGATCTGACTGCTCACCACATGACTCCTCAGTTCAACTGATTCACTGCTGCTCTGATCCAACTCAAGCTAATGATTAACTGCTTTAAGTGTCAGACTGTCTCAGCTAGTCTGCAACTTTTTCAGAGGGAAATCTGAACATTGCATTGAGGTCTTTGACATCCTTGCTTCTATTCTACTGTGTGACTTGTAGGTAGAGCAGCATCTGTATCAGACTGTCTGAGACATTTACATTTGCATGACAACCAGATACTGAATGAGCCTTTACCATGGTTGTGGCACACTTCAGATGGGATGTTTTCCACATTCTTACATGTAAGACGATGGAACAAAGTTGTTCTGAGTGTCCTGATCCCAATTTGAATAGTGGGAACATTAAAGATGCTAGATCGCTGTTGAAATATCCAGTTCCAAATGGAAATACATCAATTTTTGGAAACAGATACATCAAAATAAGACAGTGTTGAAATGTTGTTTCACTGTGACTTTAAACCTGGATCGCACACTTACAGGTAGCATGTTTGCTTCTGTGTTCATTGCAGGTAACACCCACATGTTCTTCGTCCTGTCGTGTGCTGCCATTCTCGTGGCGACCTTCTCCTTCATCACGGTGATCGCCTGCCGCCCTCGTCATTACAACAGATCACAGGTGAAGGACGCGCACGTCGCATCTTACAACGACAAGTTACATTGAACTTGTTACTTACATTTGCAAATAATGAGTATTCTTTAAAGGATGAGTTCACCCAAAAATGTGACCCCTTATGTTGATGGATAGTCAGAACTGAAGTAGATGGGGACTTGTTTAAAAATATAATAAGACAAAGAGAAAATGGCTCCGTACAGCTCACTGAGCATAAGCCAAGTCACCAGTTCCAACACTGACTTGAAAAGACTTTATCGGCACCCTTGAAATGCAAGTTCAAGCAGGATGGGATGTGTGCTAATGCATTTTGTTCAGCAACAGTACAGCTTTAAAAGAGTGTAAATAACGTCTATTCAAATCGATTTGAATGTCAGGGCTTCTGGAGTCTTGGATTACGCCAGATGAGCTGCATAAAGCCATTGTATGTGTTTTGCATTTTAATACGGTTGTTTATTCATGTTGTAAAACAAGACCCCATCTCCTTCAGCTGTTTGGCAGAATGCTGCTTTGCTGTTTTGCTGTGAAGCTCCACAAATGGTTTTTATACTATGAAACTCCCCATAACTCACCATCAGCACGAGGATGAGTAACAAATGACTCAATTTGGATAAATTTATGCTTTGATGATTTAAATATAACTCATTGGTTTACAGGGTTAATAATTGGGGATAAGAACTGAATGAAGGACATGAAACAGAAGATCAATATTTGGCTTTACAGCATGCAAGGTGCATTTGGGAAATGTTTTAATTAAGTAAGGTGAAGTGATGATGAAAGTGACACGAGTAATCACTTATTTATGTATGTTTTCATTCGCCCTGATGAACAGAATCCAAAGTTCTTTATCAAGAGTTTTGGTGATTGCACTTGAATGCAGCTTATGACCACAGGGAGGCTCTCTGAGCCCAGAAATAAACTATACCTGAGCAACAGGTTGTGTGGGGCCCGGAAGCTGTGAGCTGTAATGAGACTGACTGGAATTGTTCATAACTTTTTCTTCAATCTAAAAGCAACTTTGGAACGAACATGTATTTTAAAGCTGACTGACATTCGCATGGACATTTTTCAGATGGCTGGCTCCGGTAACGCAATGTTCCTGAAGAACCAGGACTCTGAAGGCCAAAGCTCAATTCTTTTTAACTTTTCCAACGTGGAGAGGGGAGAGAAAGAGCCACTCCTCCTGGAGTTTGGGACTCAATACTCCTCTTAACCGCCTTCGCGCCAGCATACTGTGACTACAGGTACATGTGGGTATCTGCCAGAAGACGATGCACAAGTACGGCGTCACATAAGAAATAACAACTCTCATCTTCCACATTTTCACCATGTCATAGACTCAAAATTAGTTAGAGATTGGGACATTTAAGTGTTTGACTTGATTGTTTATTCTGTGACATATCTGACATTTGAATAATGTGACGCATTTCAATGACTTTTATTGCATATATGCACCCATAACGAAATATTTCATCTTGAATAGTGTGTATATAGCTGTGAATGACCAGTGCACCTGATATGATATTATTACTGTGGTTGCATAAGAAGCACCTGTATGTATTTAATGTTATGGTTATGAATGGTTGAGTCACTGTCGTTCAGTAAGCCGGTAGGTCAAGTGCTTTCTGGAGTTTTGTTATTCAGCTAATGGTGATCAATTAATGAGCCACAGAGCTTGGGCTGACATTCAAATCAACTCATCATAAATTAATAGCACAAGTGCAGCTCATGTTTAAACGATGAGTGTTAATATAAGCACGCTGTGAATGGATTTTTTTTTCATGTCGATGTATAAATTTGCTCCTTGCTTTGCTTTACGTTACAGAATAATAATAAAATAGGTGTTCCCTTGTTAGGAGCCATTTTCTCGCAGTCCTAAATATATGAAGAAAACTTAAAAACGATATAATCCATTTTACAGTAAGGTTATATATATATGTATATATGTATGTGGCATAAACTGATGCCACACACACGCAAATTTGCAATGTCTGTCTCTAGATGTGCCTTTGAAATACATAAAATATAAAACTCAACTCGACAGCAAATACACACAAGGAAATTTAAACACTCACTCAAACTTCACTGTTCACGCAGCCATTATACAAAAATATCCACATACTTTTACTTTGCAGAAGACACAAACAATATAAATTATTCATCCAATGTCTGATGTCAATCATTTGGAAAGCTAGTGACAATTACACTTCACAGAGAGGAACAAAAAAAATGCCTTTCCTGAGATTTCTTCCATGCAATTGGAATTTTTGTCAGCTCTGACTTGCTCCACCATCTCCTTTGTGCAGAGTAAAGCAAACATACTTAGTATGCGTAGAGGTATCGCCTTTGAGGAAGCATTGAACACTAAAAACCTGTTTTGAATCATATGTTTTATGGATTTGGGACAGGGCACAAGTGTCTACAGCAATGCTGGCAGCTCTATGAGCCTGTGCCATGAATGTATTCCGCACAGAAGTGGCTTGAAATAAATGCTAATGCCAGCCACTAAACACGAAATCACGAAAGATTTTAATGGCACATACTTGCTTGTAAAACCACAACCTGACGATGGCGCTCGATTAAAAACTAGTGATCTCCAAAGTCAGTCGTCCGGAAGGGTGCAAGGTTGTCGAATAATGTTCACGGATGTAAAGCCCACTGGCTGTTCAAAATAGCTTGAACCTCTCTGACTTGTAGAAAAAGATATTTCACTGGACGAGTGAAATTGTTTATCTACTTTAGGCATGAGAGATAAAAAGTCGGAGGATCAACAAAAATTTTATGATTCATCCGTTGGGCAGCGTGAATGTTTGCATCAGATGTTTTTGCAATCCATCAGACAGCCTAGATCAAAATGATGACCCAGCGGTGCCACCCTCAGAGCCTGCCCCGTTTTAGAAATGAAGAGAATTAAGCTGAGCTGGTGTCAGAGAAGCACTTTGTTGTACATTTTGGCCTGCAAAGACAAAATTAGTTGTTGCGCTCAGAGAGATGTAAAAGTAAAAGTAAAACGTCAGAGTCAGGAGGGAAAAGGTTGAATAAAACTAAATTAAACACAGGATAACCTTACACAAAACAAAATCCTTGAATCCTCTACAGCTGCGCTGACGTCAGTCAGATTATTTTTGTGCCATTGAGTACCTTGATGGTGTTTATGACAGCTTGTCCTCTGTTAGAGATGTCATGAAATTATTAATTGTGAGTCTCCTGATGAATGCCAGCTGTCAGAGATACTGTGGGGAGCTGCAGGTGATAATAGCAGCCCTTCACTTCCATCAGGGGATCGACCTTGAGCTAAAACACTGCTGTGTTTAAAGTGCTCAGGTGGCTTTTAACTCTGTTAGTTAACTTTCTCTGTTTCACTCACATCTGCTGAAGCTGTCTCAGGTGTCAAAATGTAGGGGTTAGGAGGAATCTCAGAAAGAAAAGGATTAGGATCACTTTATGGAGCTGAAATTATAGTTTAGTTGGAGTTATGGAGTCCACTTGTAGCTCTGGTTCAGTCTCCACCAACTCCTGAAGAAGATATCTTGATCAGTAAGGACAAAGCGCTCCGCTATGTTCCCCAGCAGGTCGCTAACTTTGTCTGTCTGCTGTTTGGTGGCGAGCAGGTTATTGTGCTGTGGGTTTGCAGAGCCTAATTGCAGGAAACATCTGCCTACTGTAGCCGAAAATGGAACTGGTCTTCATCAGAAAATGAAATCTACTTATCACATGTGTACATTTGTTGTCAAGCAGCAACTTCTAACAGCTGTAGTAATTATTACAAGTGAAATGTCCGTATAGGACTGAACCAAAACAGTGAGCTGAAGGATACTAAAACGCTCCGTAAAGGAAAGAGTCGGGTGATCATCCGTCTGTGTGACACCTTTCATATTAGACAGTTACTCTGTTGTATAAAAAGAAAAAATTGAGTATAGTTTATTATATTTAATGCAGCTTTTAAGTTACCGAGAGACTGTCAAACCTTCCTGTATCAGCTTACTCCACATTTTCCACTTTGTTATTTCTATTTTCATTTGAGCCTCATCTAATTATTACAGAACATTTTTGCACCTCTGTGCTGTTTTAGTTTCAAGGTAATTTGCTTGTAAGAGCAAGTCATCATGCACATCTTCCGTTTGGAGCAAAGTGGCGGACCAATACTCCCAGCCACAACACATTTTTCTCAAAATAAAGAAAAGCCCTGAGTCTTACTGTTGTAAACACTGAGTGTGTGCCGCTTGAGGTTCAAGGTAATTTGCTTGTGAGAATGACTCTTCAAAACACCTCTTCTTTATGTTACTTCGAGCATTTGTTAGATCATCAACTGACCAACCAGCCAACCCTGTTTTTGTCCATTTTCATCCTGTAAAATCACACACAAAAAAAAGAAACACAGGCTAATAAAGTATGAACTGATTCAACATGGCCTTCAACATCTCCTTTTTTCCATTTCCACGACCATGAATGATTGATTTCAGCGGTGAAAAGCCTGATGGAGACTTTTATGTTATTGCTTTTCCCTTCATTTCAGCAAAGATAAAAGGCCGTAACATACAGAGCATCCTCTGTCGCTGGAAAACGACATGTTTTGAAGATCGGAACAAAGCAGCGTCTGACATGTACATTCAGGCAACATAAATTTGGTGCTCAGGCGAGGCCACATGAAAAACAGCCTGTGTGAATAACGCAAATTAATCAGACGACTTAACAAGAGATCAGAGAGCGAAGGCTGCAATCTTAAAGCTCTGGTTCTGTCTCCAGAGAACCATACAGTGTCATGTTCAGCTAAAGAGCTGGAAAACATTATGTTTTTGAGTCTGCATTTATTCTAGTTTTTACTTCATGGCTCCTTTTTTTTTTTTTAGCCCTATTTAAAATGAATCTCAGAGCAGAATGTGGTCAGAAGGAGCTGCTCTGTATGAGGGAGTGTGTCCATGACGCCACCCGCGACCTTCTGGCCTCGGTCATCTGTTAAGCGTTGCTAATGCCACCCAGGACACCTGTTGTTGTCTTGACCCAAGCCATCTGAGTCTAAAGATCCTGCTCAGCTCTGTGTAATTAACTGTCCATGTGTCACCTGAACAGACTGACAAACACTGCTAAACAGAAACAAGGTGATTTTAAACTGCAGTAGATCAGCCATATGCTTAAACAACGACTCAGCTTAATACATGTCCTGTGATTTATTTCACATGACTCTTTAAAGGTGCAGCACGTAAGAGCTGGCGACCTGTTAAATGCATACTTAAAACAAATAGGGGTGATATCACAAAAGTAAGCGTTAACTGCTGGTAATTATAGCTGTTATTAGCTAGTTAGCTCAGTTAGTCATGCAGCTAGTGGTCCAGACTGGGAGTTCAGAACGCAGGGGTAGTGTTGGTTAGGCTAGCTTGTTAGCATGCTAACTTCAGTAGATGTCTCTGCAACACAAAACATAGACGTCATCACATGTGACACATATGTGTTAAGAATTTTTCTTATTTTCAAAATGTTTTCAGGTAAATAAAAGCACACCCTTAAAAGTGCAATATGTAAGAATTGGTCACTTGTTGAAGTAATAACTTAACACTGCCATATGTAGTTGTCATTAGCTTGTTAGCTCAGTCACCCATGCAGCTAGCAATCCAGGTTGGAAACGCGGCGCACGGAAGTGCCAGGGCTAGCTGGTTAGCATGCAAAACATTGCAATTCAATAAAAGATGTCATGATGTTAAAAATGTTTTTTCTTCACATTGTGTAGCGAATTGAATGTTTTCAACAAAATTCTTACATATTGCACCTTTAAATACAAAAATAATGCACAGGAAATGTGCTGATTAATCTGAAACTTGCAATGAACTGCCTAACAGATAAAAGACATTTACATAATAATTTTTGCAGCAGTCATTTTCTTTTTTTTCCTCCACATTTTCATTTATTGGCAAAGTCAACATTTGCAGAACATTCAATGGCACTTGATTCTCCATAAGGCCACAAGACACGTTAAAAAAGAAATAAGATCATTTATGTGCTTAAAATTTAGATTACAGTAAAAAACACAAATTAATGAAAATCACACTACACATAAACATACTTTTAAAACACCTTTTTTGTTTCCTCATTGTTGTTACAGCTTCTGTTAAATGCTTGGTAACACACCGCAGCAAAAACACAAATCACAAATAAAACCTTTCACAACGCTGATGCTATGAATATATTTTCAACATGATTCACCATTTAGATAGATTTTGTTCAAACGGAAAAGGCAAGTAAAAAAAAAAAAGAGCACTGTGATAGACTCACTAGTATCACTGGTATCAGCTATGCATGCCAAGAACAAAGCTTCCCAACAAGGTGAAGTTTTTTTTAATTCAGCGCTAATTCATACATAAGCTGGAAAACTAAATCAATGTATGTTTCAACCAGAGAACTAAGTCTATTGCACACACGCTCCAACATACCAGCCAGAAGCCCATGATTGCTAAGATGCCATATCCATATCGTACTTCACCTGTTATATTCCCCTTAAAATTGACTGAACATGTCAGAATCAGAGGTTTGATTGATGTTGGCTCTAAGCCCATTTCCTCATTAAGTAACAGACATAACATTAGCCAGACCTTTAATCTTCCCTCCTACTCCCGTAGCACGCAATGCCAACTCACATGTCACCTGCAAACTCTAAGCTAGTCCGCACCTCGGTGTATTTGCAGTGGTAGCGGTTCATGTGTGCAACTGTGCAGAACTAGAGTTGATTCTCATTACTCCAAAGCCTGTGAGTGCGGAGATAGGGATGACTATTGCGTCTTAGCACCAACGCCTGAGGGGACCAATAACTGTGGAGGCGGGTGGACTGAACGATTGAAGTGCCTTAATCATGGTAAAGAAATACATATAGTCCCTGATTGCCTCCAGCTGATGAAGGTGCTCAGCCTCCACACTATTTGAAATACGGTGCGTCCACACATTCAAAGCCACGGATCTTATTGTGGAAACGTTATGTAATTTGGATGCAGGCATTTAAAGCTACCGCAAGTGATATTTCTTTATCAAATTTTGTTATACATTGTCTGCTGTCCCTGCCCACTTTATCCAATCACGACAGAGAACTCCTTAAAGGGGCGTTCCCGCCAACTTGTTCGCGTGGTGACGTAGAGAGGAGGGAGGGGGCGGACAGGAAGTAGGTTAAAGTGACAACAATGCTTACAGCAGCTTTGATTTGAATAGATCCCAGGGTTGGTCTCTTTTACGGATTACATGTAATAGGGTTTAAGTCATTTTTAAAATTAAACCAGATTACCTTTGAAAAAATGAGGATTTAGATTGTGGTTGAGGATTACTTGATTACATTTATGTCTTTAAAAATGTTTTTTTTTTTCTTTGACAGCATATCACATGTTATAGTTAGTTATCTGTAGAGTTGATTGAGCACTCAATTGAAAGGAATGTCCGACACGGATAATTTTCTTTTGTACAAGAATGAGTATTATTGTATTAAGAAAAATGTGTCAATATTGGTTCTAAATTCTCATTGTGCAGCTTACTGAATTTCCCTATTTCAAATGTATAAAACACTCGCTCTGTAAACATTTCTCCTACTCTCTTGATCAAACACATTTATTTGAAGCCCCATTCTGAGGCTTTTCTGTTCATAGCTTTCCAGTAAATAACAAATCCAGCAACTTCTGATCAATCTGCATCATGTTCAGGCTTTTTTGTCAACTTCCTGTTAGTCCCACACGTTTCTGCTTTAAGCCCCGCTCATTCCGAATGCCAGTCTGGATACAGATAATTAAATTGACTGAACAGATACAGATACTTGCTCATCTCTAGTACTCTGTTTTTCAGTTACTGTCGACATTTTAAAGTAATCTAACCCAACCCCCGTCACAAATTTCAAACAACTCTTTGAGCCAAGCAGATAGATCAAATTTGTTAAACATTAATGTAACACAACATCCATAAGCAGCCCTGCGGTCAGAGAGCAGACAACATAAAAGGTGCTGAGTGATCGGAAACAGCAGCTAATCTAAAGAGAGGCATACAGATGAGTTTTAAGCATTGGGCAGTCGCTCCTGACACATCTCCAGGGGCCGCTTGAACGCTCCCCTCCCAAACACTTCCACGTTGCTCGCTAGCCAGGAGATCACATTCCCGGGCATATAAGAACTGCAGTTAGCCATAGACTGGACCTCGACCGGCTTCAGAATGCGGTCCCAAATGTTCACCTGACTCAACTCGCCCACGAAGGCCTGTCCGGCGTCGAATCGCCCGCCCACCACGTCCTGCAAGGGCCATAAACGGTGAGATATAAATTTCAATGGCATCAACAGCAACAACAACATCAAAGGTAATTATCTTTATGGGGTAGAGGAGACAGTCTGCAGGACTATGGATGGAGTTAATCATTAAACTTTTGGATTTAACGTGTGTTTATTCCCTGTTCTGTTTGATGTTACAAATGTTGAAGAACATAAAACTGTGTGAATGTCTGGACATTTCTGAGGTGACGTTGACTGGAGCTGACTGAGGCTAACATAAGCATGCTAACATGCATACAAGGAGAAGCAGGTGTTTCACATGTTGACCATTTTGGTTCGGCATATTAGCATGCCAACATTTGGTAAGTTTGCACTGAACTGAGAGTTCAGATTTGGTCGTAAGCCAACCTGTTTAATCGCTTAGAATTTTTTTACATGATGATGGAGCTACATATTCCTGTGATTTCAGTTTATCCAGAGGGGGGCATGAATCCAGCATTGCTAGTTAGTATTCACAGTGCCTGCTCAGTTGATGTTTTCTGATAGCGCCCACAATAAAAGTATGAACCTGAAAATGCACACAGTGTTGGACAAATGTCAACCTGGATAGCTGCAAACTTTGAACAGCCGATTATTTTAAGTAAGAAAGTAAGAAAGTAAGAAAATAAGAAAATAATAATAACGTGATTGAATTTAATTTGCTGTATGCTGCTGTTCACACTTCCTTGTTAAATCATGCAGCTAGAACATCAGCTGCCTTTAAAAATTGTTGATTGAATTGATTTCCTCAGAGGTGATTGGCTCAGAGGGAGACGTCAGCGTCTGAGGGGAGTGAGCGGTCAGTGTCTTTGTTCTGTCATGATAACCTGCCACCTCCTTATCACTGCTGATTCAGGTCCACTTGATTTACTTTGCAGTTTTCAAAGATGCTTCATAAATAACTCGGCTTATCTGTAGAACTACTTGACATTACACTTTGAAGTGGCTTTGGTTGCTGGTGCATTGTTAGTTTTCTTTAGCCTGTTCCATGTTGAAAAAAAAAAAAAGACCCAATGTCACTTTATAAAGAAGAGAAGTCATTGATGATGTAATTCCTGGTAAGTGGCTGCTTTCTTTGATCATGACAAAGGAGCTAGAGTACTGACTAACCCAACAAACCCAAGCATGCGTCAAACACTTCAAAGTCCTATCTCTAATTTTGTCACAGACTTTGGGGTCCTGCTGGCGTTCCTTACCTGCTCCTGCCCCAGGATGATGACTCCTCCGGGTTTGATGGGGTGCCAGGCCGCCAGGTTGTCACCAGTTCCCAGCTTTTCACCATCTTGGAAAGCCTCCCATTGGCCGTCCCGTGTGGTCCAGGAGATGCAGATGTGGTGCCACTTTCCATCGCGTACCTCCAGGGGTAGTTGAGCAACCTGTGGTCCAAACAGAATGCATTTAGTTGTGGAAAAGTTTGTGATGGCTAACAAACATACAGAAGGGTTGGATTTAGTGGCGCAAGGAAAGTAAGTAATACACAGTGGGGCATCTATTGATTTCAAAAATGAGGTTGACATGATAGACCACCATTAGTTATAATCAAATTCCTGATTATGGGATTGGGGCACCATTCACAAATGGTGAAGAAGTTATTTGGAAATTAGAAAGCAATTTGAACACTATACTGGTGACAGTTTAGAGTGTAAGAAGGTTAATGTGGAGTTCCACAGGGGTTGATTCTGGGCCCAAAACATTTTCATATATATATTAAAGAGATCTGTGAATTTTCCAACATGTTGCAGTTTACTTTGTTACATAAGAAATGTAGGTGAAAAAAACCCAATAGAATTATCAAAGAAATCTCAATAACACTTCTGACATTATGATGTGTTTGTATAGTGTTTCAAAGACATGCTTCAGATAGCATGCTGACCAGTTAGCCCCATCCTGTCCCAGGATGCTAGTAGACAACATCACTTCCCCAGTTCTTCAAACTTCCAGTCCTGACCACTAGCTGCATGGGCAACGAGCTAATGGCAGCTACAGTTTGCAGCAGTTAGTCTAGTGATTATGCTGCCCCCTATCTGTTTTCAGTATAAATTCAACTGGTGGTCACTTCTTACATACTGCACCTTTAAAATAAAAGTGAAGGGCAGGAAATATATGTTTTTCTTTGTTACTGCTCCTAAATATAAGTATTTTGGTAACCGTATAATTTATTCTGTCTTTTCTAAGTTATCAGTTTATTATATACCCCACACGTCTGGTAGGTTTGGGTGACCACAAACTGCTTGCCTTGTCATTGATGAGCAGCTCTATCGGGTTATTGCCCCATTCGATCAGCACAATCTCGTTCGCTTGCCCTGGTACACCGTAAGAGAAGGGCGTCCCTATGCCGGGAGTGGCGCTGGACTTGATCCACATGCAGAGTGTGAAGGCGTACATCTCCGGCAGGGTCTTGGTGATGCGGCCGTACAGGTAGTTTGTCCGCTGGGGGAGGGAGAGCTTGAACTGCTCTGGTGACTTGAAGTCTCCTCCCCCTGTAATGAGACAGAGAGAGGGGAGGGAGAGGTGAGGGGTGTCCCATAAACTTGTCAATGGCTGCCAGGGGATGAAAGTGAGGAAACAACAGCAGCACATAGCTTTATGTTAATACACAGACGGAGCCTCAACAGTGTGTGTGCCCCTTTGCAAGAAATGTGCAGCCTTGTTCACTGTCTCGTCAGACCCTCTCAACTCTTTTATTCCCTTGAGTGCCTTCCTCTGTCTCCTCCTTATTAGTAGCTTTATGCATGCTTTTTATAACGTCAAGGGTGTGTCAATGTGCTGGAAGTGCTGGCTGCCACCTAACTTCACACATTTCTGCAAATTCAAGGTGACTTATCTAATCCTCCCGTCTTTTTGTTCTGACTTTATCTGAACAGTTGGACACATGATGATGTGTTGCGTTACCTTTCTCCAGCTCACTGATCCTCTCCACCAGGGCATTCAGCGTGCTCTCCGTCTTCAGCCTGTAAGCGGCCGTGGCGTTGGACAGCATGCTCTTCTCCTCCTCCAGGTTGCTGACTTTCTTCAGGAGCTGCTTCTCCAGCTCCCCGAGCCGGCGCTGCAGCAGGTCGCGGAGTTCGCTGGGGAACGAGGCGCCGGATACGTTGGCCCGCATCTGATGTTGCTAAGGGATGGATGGACAGGAAGTGCACAGAGGTGGTCAGGGACAATGACAGCTGCAAGGGAGGGGGTTACATCATTGCTCTACAAGTCGCCATTCATTTGAATGTGTGAGCAAATGTGGTTTCAGGATTGGAAACATTGGCAGTTGATGTCCTAGCTATGGCAAACAACAAAACAAATCACAGCATGTGCCTGATTGTGGGTAGGACACTGTCAACTTTAAATGGGCTCTGTGGAACCTCTATGTTGTGCTGGATGCCAATTGTTGGACTTGATTTCAAAACTAACGTTATATTATTACTTTCTGTTAGCAGAGGGGAGCAAATCCGACCCGAGTCTTTTACAAAAAAATCCACAGTTCAGCAGCATTAATCAACTTTTTTAAATAAAAATCGTCCATAGGCTTGTATAGGTAAACAAGAGAGGGGGAACTAATTGATACGTGTACATGGCTACAAATTATTACACAGAGCACCTTTAAAGCATTTGCTATCACAAAATAAGTCGTGCGTAATGGAAAGTTTAAAGTCAATTAGATAATCACTCTATTTCCTACAGGCAGGCTTCCCCTTTGATCTCCATTACGGGCACTATAATGGTTCTCAGGGGTGAGCAGTGAATCCGCAATGTGTCGTAATCCTATAAATCAGTTTCGAGAATCAAACAGTGCTCTTACGTGTGGTTGTGGCACAGGATGTGCGCTTTGCGCAACTGGCGCCGACTTACCTCCAAGTTCTCCAGCCGGTCCTTGAGCCCCTGCATGGTTTTCCCAAGACTTTCGATGCTGTCATTCGGATCTCTGGGAACATCCCCCATTGTGTTTTGCTTTTCTTTACCCCAGTTACCCGCCTTGTCGTACTTCCTGTCGTCGGTGGCCGAGGCGCAGAGCGACAGCTTGGTGGTCAGCTCGTTGATGGTGCCGAGCTGTTTGGAAATGTTCTCCTTCTGCTGTAGAATCGTCTCTCGGAGCTGCATGACCGTGTTCCTGAGCTCCTCTTCCTGACTCCCGGCGTTCAGCTCGGGTAACAGTGTCACGGGGCAGCTGGCGTCGCCGCTGAGGGGTACTGCCCGGCAGATGTACCTCTTCCCATCGTCCGGCTGGCCGCTCGCTAGGTGACTCCAGCGGAGCGCGCACAAACACAACAATCCGTACCAGAGTGAAGACATGGCGGCGTTTACCCTCAAGGAAAGTCGAGGGGGAAGTGAAAAAGCGAAACACTAATCAATTGAAACGCTCTCTAACGTAATCCACTCTCAACTTTTAGTGCGTAAAAGCGTACCCCAGAACAGGTCTACCCAAAAAAAAAAAAAAACCTGTCAGGTAAAAGCTACTACCACGCCATGTCTGAGCGGCCAAATTGAGAAAAGTGTGGGCAGAAAATCGGATCAGGGGTGACTCCCTCTCCCTGTAAGCCCTGGTAATGTGGCTTGTAACGGGACTATTCCTGGCACAAACGGAGCGCGTAGTGTGGTGCTGATCGGACAGCTCCTCTTAGCAAAGAGGATTATCGAAAAAAGGTGTCTGTGGAAGCTCCCCTGATTGGTTGTAGTAGGTTGACGTCACCGACCAGGTGGGTCGAACATGCATTTGTTTATGTATGAATGCTGGATGTTAATTAAACAATGAGGTCTGTGAGGAGCACCGGCACCTGTATCTGTTAAAAGTTAAAAGTTGTACTTTATATTGCTCTATTTTACATGTTTTACTCCATTTGTGGAATAACAATTAACAAAAACTTTTTTAAATGTCTGTATCATGGCTATTATTATTATTATTATTATTATTAT
This sequence comes from Diplodus sargus, assembly GCA_903131615.1. NCBI lineage: Eukaryota > Metazoa > Chordata > Actinopteri > Spariformes > Sparidae > Diplodus > Diplodus sargus. The sequence goes on along the minus strand of CAEMYA010000140.1, from coordinate 2,496,206 downwards.
TATTATTATTATTGTTGTTGTTGTTGTTGTTGTTGTTGTTGTTGTTGTTATTATTATTATTATTATTATTATCCCTTGTATGTCAGCTGTAAGTGGTCATCAATTATTGTCTGACTTCAGCTTGTTCTGATGTTCTTCTGGTTCCCTAATCAATGGATTCCTCAGTCTATCTGAATTATAGTGCTCCTCCATCGGACAGATATTACTTTCTGCCTACCATCAGCTTTAGGTTGGTATGTATGGAAGAGGAGGAGACAAGGAGACAAAAATGAAAAACTGAATGCTAAGTGAGTTTGTACCATGATAAGCCGGATATTATGGATTTAATAACGTCTTTCAGCCTTATCAAAGGACGAGTTCACCCAAACATTTAAGTTCAGTCATGATGAACTCATCCTCATGCTGATGGAGAGCATTTCTGGAGCTTTGCAGCGAACCATTGTGTGCACTCAGCATGCAGTCAGAGCTAACACATCCACAGAGGATCATGCCATATCCACTGCCCTCCTATCAGTCTCCACACACCTTGAGAACAAGAACAGCTACATCAGAATGTTGTTAGTTGTCTTCACCTCTGCATTCAGTGCTATCTCGCTCGTTAACCTGGTTGGACAACTTGGGCTTGAGTACCAAACCCTGCAATTGGATATTGGACTTTCTCACAAATAGAGTAGAGGCAGTTTGGATTGGCAGTCACACCTCCTCTACGTTAGAGCTCGACACAGTGAGAGCTCTGCGCTTAGCCCCCTCCTGTTCACACTGTACACCCATGACTGCATGGCTCCGTGCAGCTTTTTCCGATATAATCAGAGTCTTGGGAAGCTCAGAGATGGCAAATTGATTAGAACAGACGTCATTAACATCCCTGACATGCAGTCAGGCTCGTGCACCACGCTCGGGCGGGGTGTGTGCATTTAGCTTAGAAGATTCAGAGAGCTCCTGAACAACTGAAGTATATGGGGACCATACAAATGGTTCCATACATGTCTGTTGGCATAATTCAAATCTACTGAGGCCAAATCGATTTCAAAGATGTATTTTTCATCATTTTTAAGATGAAAACACTTTTTCAAAACTGGGGTCTATGGGCTTCCCAAGACTTGGCTTGACAATGAGTTGTATAAAGCCATATTATAATGTTTTTGTATGTTCTAAAACATATCCCAGTCTACTTAAGTTGTTTAGGAGAGTGTGGCAACAATTTTTTCCTGTAAAGCTCCTGGAATTTTTACGAACTACGAAACCAGGGGCGCCGCCAGGGATTTTGGGCCCCATGAAAAAAAATCTAGTTGGGCCCTTGTATAGGTTGCCCATGTCTCAAAGGGCCCCCTGTCAGTGCTGGGCCCTTGGAATCGTCCTAACCTTTCCCCCCCTGGCGGCGCCCCTATACGAAACATGACCTAATTTTGATTTTATGGTGAATTTGTCCTTTGTAAACTAGATTACAAGATAATTCCATTAGGTTTGGCTTAATCTGGTCTCAGATATGTTGGCAAGCAGAACACAATTCATATTAATTGAAATTTTAGCAATCTACTGCACTGAACACGTCTGCCTGACAACATTTTCACCACTGACTCACCTGTAACTTGTTATGTGGGTGATGCCTGTGTGACGTATTGGATTGTGTACAGTATAAAGTCATAGATAAACATTAACATGCAAAAACAGAGCACAGTCACTTAATAAAATCTGTGAAATAACTTTAGAATTCAGGACAGAGAGGAAAGATGTGTGACGCTGGTTCTTCATGAGCACATTTTGAAAAAGATGCAGAAGCCTCGAGGCCATTTGAGGCCAGAATCACGTTTTTCCCAGCAGTCAAAAACATGATAAATCAATCTTAATGCAGGTGAGTCTCTTCGATAAGCCAAGCAGTGGAGAAACAGGATGTGGTTGGTAAACAATTAGCAGCAGCTGCCTGCCTGGCCATGAAAGGTCAATAAAGCCTGGTGTGCAGACTGGAAGACATACCACTGTGCTTTGAACATGGCGTCCAACCATGCCCCAAATCACGCAGTCAATCAGGAGCTTTGTTAAGACAGTGGAAGCAGTTTGGTTTTATTCACTGATTACACATTTTTCTGTTTAGTAATTTGAAACAGCGCGGCCATGGGAAGTCTTATTTGCTCTTAATAAACGATAAGATAAAGACATGTCAGTAAATTATTCAAGCGGATGCATGCAATGTCTTCAGCGTTGTTAAAGGCAGCCAGTCTAACAGGCAGTTTCAAACTAACTTGTGACTGACTCATTTCAATAAAACATTATCCAAAAGCCGTCAGGTTGGGCCACTTTGATCCATTTGAAATGGAAATCCTTTTTCAATAGGTACTCTTTACTTACTGTAGGTTAAATCACTTTGGTCGTCAGTCAGTCAGTGTCCTATATTGTGAGTATTCTGCTCTTTTAACCACATTTATATGAAAAATGTTGTTTTCATTATCAGTTTTTTAACTAAGGTGGAGGGAGTGTTCAGGGATGTAACCTCAGTAAAAGCAATAATACGACAAATTGTTTAATATTCCTGATGCATCAATGCATGAAAAGCATTTCAGTGGTTGAAGTGGAGCTAGCTGTAACTACTGAGCATACACAGGTGGTTTAGACCTTTTGTTCCCAGCCAAGGGGCCGGAACCTTCCGAAAGGTCGTAAAGCAATATGGGGAGGTCATGACGTGATTAATGGCGCAGGAGAGAGGAAAAGCAATGTTTAACTTCAGGCGGCAAATTGGGTATTTTCACCTTGCAAGTGTTCCAGGTGTGAATGCGTAGATGTGTGGATGTAATCAGGGTGTTCCCGGGAAAGAGAGAATTGCTCTTAGTGAGCCCTCGCCGAATAAATAAAGGTTAAATAAATATGTTTTATTAAGTGCGTCTTAAGTACATATTATTTGGGAAGTGCACTGGGTTTTCACTAGAAGGTTGCTGTTAATTCAATGGAACAAGGGTCAAAAAGAAACTCTGCAGTCTCAGTGGCCCGGGAACTTGGAGACTGGTAAAACAGCCACTGCAACAAGAAATGATTTGAACCAATGGTTTAATCTTACACAGTCCATTGTATTGTGTAAGCTTACAGAGATCTGCCACAATATTAAAAAGACAAACAGGTCAAGCAAATAGCATTTATCATACCATTACATTAAATGTTCTGCTGAGAAACCCTGGGTCCTCCGTGGCATTCAAGCGGTGCCGCTTGCCGTGCGCCGCCCAAGGACGTGTTCTCTTCATGCTGAGGCTGATCAGAATACAATATGTCTTTTCTTGTCATTTTGAAAGTAGCTCATCACTATTGGCAAATACAAGTAGTGGTGTTAAAATGACAACAACTCCCCCTGAAATGTTGTGGAGAAGAAGTGAAAAGTTGAGTTCAATGGACATACTCAAGTGCAGGTACCTCAAAATTGTACTTGAAAGTATTTTGATAAATGAAGGTAATCATTTCCAGTTTTGGTACGTTTGAGATCAGACTTAAGCGGAACACAATGGAAACAGTAGATGTCGTTTGCTAGTTAGCTCAGCTAGCCGCGCTGCAAGCAGTCCAGACTAGGGATGGGCAAAAATATCGATACGGCAATATATCGCGATACTTTGCCGCCCAATACAATATCGATTTTTCAACTCCAAATATCGATTTATCGCCAAAGAGCGACTCTGCTGTGCGGCGGGCGTATTTCTGTCGTAGAGAGAGTGGCTGAGGTCTTCGCAAAATGGATGGCAAGTTAACAACGCCTCCGCAATTTAAAGTTAACGTTTGGAAGCACTTTGGCTTCAAAGTTAAGAGAGATATAGAGAGAGATATTGCAATATCGCAATATCGCAATATCGTGATACGTATCATATCGTGACCAAAGTATTGTGATAAGTATCGTATCGTGAGGTTCTTGCCAGTACCCACCCCTAGTCCAGACTAGGAGCTTGGTGTGGTCTCAAGAGAAAGGCCAGGCTGGCGGTAGCTGGTTAGCATGCTGTTGATAATTTTAGTTTTTGTATGTTTTAAGCTGCAATTCTTACACAGACAGACAGACAGAAAGAAAGAAAGAAAGAAAGAAAGAAAGAAAGAAAGAAAAGCCAGGAGTAAGATATAGCAGCAGTGAGTGACCATCAACACCTTCAGTTTGCTGGTCACAGGGTTTGGTAGCTTTGCAAAGCCTGTGAGAACCAATTACCGTGATTGGCGACAGACTCTGCCTCCCTCGGTTAGACGCAGGATATTTTGCGCTGACATGGTACCCATTTTGTGGTCACCGGGTGACAAAGACAAAAGGGCACCAGTTTTAACGTTAACCGCAGCTTGTTAAAAACAGCTGCGGGAAATAGAAAATTCAGCTTTGATTTCATGGGGGACAACACTCGTTAAATTAATATTCCCATTAACAACCATTCACAAAGTGGAGAGCTGTCAGAGTCTTTTACACAGATGTGCACCTGCTGGTTCACAGAGGCTGTTATTTTGCAGACCACATGAGCACATGTTGGTGAAAAAGAATGAATGCATTAGGGACTCTGGATGCATGAATAGATTCCCAGGGCATTGTTGATGTTTCAGACTCGGTCTCAAGGAAAGTGCACTTTTTTTTTATGTGTGAGAAATAATGCAGGGGTGATCCGGCTTCATCATCAGGGCATCAGCAGTGCACCGAGGAAACACAATTCTAATGGACACATGAGTGGTTTTTGGAGAGCCAGAGAACCAGTGTGTCATCCACTCTCCCCTCTCAGGATAAAGCCCCTGTCAGAAAAAAAAAAAAAACCCGCTAATGAAACGAACAGGACAGCGCAATAAGCCTGAGACAAACATCTTTTAGCAGATCATTATTACTTAGGGAACGGGGCCAGAAAGAGAATGAGAATGTCACATTATGTGTCAAATTACCTTTCACATTATATACAACGTTCTCTGAAAGGAACATCTCATTCTGCCGTCTTTTGCCCGTGGGTCTACATATGAAGTGGGAGGCTGTGAAGGACAGAATTATGAATTAAAACCCATTAACAAAGCAAGCGGGCAGGAGCAGGGCTTGATAGACCAGGCGAGCTCAATAATGAGCATTTTTTCTATCAATTCCAACTCCATTAAAACAAGCATTGTGAGAAAAAATCTCAAGCTTTGTTGGGGCCATGTTGCCATTTATGATCTACAGAAGTGTGAATGACAGCACCTTAATAATATGGTGACAGTGAAGGAACAAATAAATCACTCCTGGCTCCCCTGTCCTGTGTTAATGTTGCACATCTATCCTCTTGCATTGTGTCAGTGGAATAAGCTCTCAAAATCAAGATCTAAGATTTATTTTCTATAGTTTCATTACTTTAAAAACATGTATGTTTATACCATCTCATATCTTTATTTAAAAAATGATGCAAGTTACATGTTTGTTGTATTTTATGCCAGCTTTGATTTTATTATTTCTAAAGGGTCTGCATTGTGTTTGTTTTACTGTAAGCGGTGCAAATCTCTGATCATTGAGAGTGTGCAGGCCTGCTGTCTCCTTCAGTGGGCTGCCATCTTGTGGTAAAAACAAACCATGCTTACTACTTCACCTGTATGTTCCAGTGTCATATCTCATGGCCCCCCCACCACAATTCTTCACACAACAGTTATTATACTGATAATATTAAGATTTTTTAGGTTGCCAGGCTGTGAAATGCCCCTAGAGATAGTGGGTAATTGTATTGTATTTTTTTTTTTAATCTATTCTTTTATTTTTGTATGTATAAGGAGGACCAAATAATGTCTTACCTATAAAAGAACTCCAGAGCAAATATGCCAAAAATGATTTAAACAAATTATAAAGACTTTCAGTTGCAGACTCACTGGATTTTTGTCTAAAATATCTCATTAATGATTGACAGAATTCATAATCTAAAAAAATAGATTCAGATCAACTTTTTATTCATGAGGATAAGAAACAACACTCACAACCTGGCAACCCAAAACTTTTGTGTTTCTATAAATTCTATCAATTTAAAGTTGATCAGTAAATCTTTCGTATACTGTAAATGCAGCCATTAGGTATCTTACAAATGTTAACAAACCAAAATGATAATAACACAACTACAGGCTGAAGTTGCTTATGTAATTCCCATACACTAACTAAGTTCACAATTTGGCAAACATTTAATGCAATATAGATAGTTTACACAATACTGCAATCTGTGGTTGAATGCTTTAGCGTTAGGCCTACATGGATTACTACAAGTACATAAATTACACCTCTCACAACAGGGTACAACCACCAAAAATGTTCTACACCGTCAGCGGCGGGCGATCCTGCGCAGTTACCCGCAAATTTACTTCCTCCGCTGACAACCCTGAAAGCCAAGACCATCGAAAATGATGGTCATATAGCAACTGGTTCTCAATGTATATCATTCCGCCTGTACTAGAATAACTCGTTTTAATCAATAAAACCTATCCTTACAGAGCGGAACATCAATTATATCGTTTTTCTGCATATAACTATGTAAAGCAAACATTACGAGACTATATTCATACATTTATTGAGAAAATATTAAATGCACTTCGCGGAGGGATATCACACATTTTTACCGGTCGCAAGTACTGAGCAGCACCGCGAGCGCGGCGGATACAGAGCGACAGTTTCCTGTCTGTCGTGCTGGGTAAGTGCAAATGGTTCAATTTTTCTTTTAAACTTTGGCGAAATATTGGCGGTTTTCTATAGCATCTTGTGTGGGACTAGCTATTAAACTGGTTTGTGTCTGAAAAAGGATGCTTTGTCCCTGTGGAGTGTGTTTATTTAGTCTTAAACAGAGTTTAACGTTAGGGGATGCGCGAGCGCTTTCTTTCTTTGGGAAAGCTAGCTTATAAGCTAACGGTTGCGAAGGTGTTTTGGGAAATTAATATTGTATGCGCCGTTTGCGGGTTTATACCATGCACAGATAGACCGCTTAGCAATGCAAAACCTCCCATTTTGACGCCGAGAACCCCATTTTTAATTCAGAAATGTCCATCGTAGTGTACAAATCGCGCTAGTTGCAGCATTTGATGATGTCATCATTGTGCGCCCTGAAAGAGGCATGTTTGTGTCTGTTACTTGGTTGTTTGTCATAGACAGTAAAATCCCCGTGACACCACTGATTTTTGCGTAAAGTTTGAGAAACTATGACATTCATTTCTGCAGATTTACAACGCTTTCTTCTTATATTTATTTTATTAACGGCGAGATTGTTTTCTCCTCTCATCCCTTCAGTGTTCATGATATCAGTCTGAGATCTGTGCAGACTGCGGTCTGCCCCCTTTTCCCACAACACTGCAGTCTGTTCCAGCGGCCACCATGGCCTTTGTGCCTGCGCCAAGCCCCACTGTGGTGGACCAAACTACACTTATGAAGAAGTACCTGCAGTTTGTGGCAGCACTCACAGACGCCAACACACGTAAGTTAATAGACCTAGCAAATGTCTTTGCTAGACATGAGTAATCTCAACGAGATATTGAGGCATTAAACACAGATTTACTTAAATTATTAGTTATAGTCAGCAAATGCTTTAGAGCCAGTGGTTTTTTGTTTCATCAGGCAATTTTCTTGCTTTTAAACTTACCAGTATGCTGCAGGGATAAGTGTAGGTGTCATCCTAGTCGGGTGACAGTTACTTAAAATCAGCAGCTAAATTATTTGGCAATTTTTAAGAGTAGAAAGAAGATGCTTGTATAATAAGGATTAATGTGGGATTAAATGTAGTTAGAAAAGTAGTCAGAAAGAAAAAGGATTTTTTAATATTTCTTGTTTGGATTTGACCAATTAAATGTAGCATTTCTAAGAACACATTTCTTAAACTTCTCAATATATTAACATACAAAGTAAATTATGGTTTAGATGGGTTACCTGTGCTCAGCAAGGGCGATGTGATGAGAGCGATATGCTTTAGTCCAGTCAAAGGTACATGTGTGTCTGGGTGAGTGCCTGTGTGTGAGTGTGTATGTGTGTAAGATTCTAAATGTACCTTTTGATCAATCTGGACGCTGAAAGTAAAACTGATAAGATCTGAAAGTCCCTGCCGAGCACATGGAGGTGGCCATGAAAAGTGGAACTGTATCATTAGCAAGTTTGATTAATGGCGACATTCTGTCCTTCAACTTCCAGCCGATGAAACTAAGCTGAAGATGATGCAGGAGGTCAGCGAGAACTTTGAGGTAAGTTTGATGAATGCTCACAGTGTGTGTGATGGACGGTGTTCATTTTCTTTGTCTCTGCTGATGGATTGTGATGGATTTTAAGAAGTTTTATAGAGTCCCCAAAAGTGTGATTCTCTAAGAATCTTTAAGTTGTTACTGAACCCAGGAACAATATTGTCTGTGTTTTCAGATAGTGAAAAGAGCTTTCAGCAGCAAAGAAAAACTTTGCACAGAAATATGCTTGCAGGATATATTGAGTTAGTACATGACTTATCATGCTCTTGGCTTGTCAATTTCAGAATGTGACATCGTCGCCTCAGTACTCCACCTTCCTGGAACACATCATCCCTCGCTTCCTCACATTTCTTCAGGATGGAGAGGTGCAATTCCTTCAAGAAAAACCTACACAGGTGTGTGACTAGGAACAAGGGTTTGGGTTTGTCTTCCTACACTCATGGATTTCTGTCTAGTCAAGGTTCAACAACAGCAGCAACTTTGTATTGGTGATTTTGAAAGTTCTTCCGGGTAAACCTGTCACTGAACTTCATTGCAACACATTTGCTGAAATGAGTGAGCATCGCTGGATCGTTGAAATGGTGTATGTGAAGCTGGATTGTTGGATTTATAATGTTGTCTTCTTTTTCAGCAATTGAGGAAACTAGTGCTGGAAATCATCCACCGCATTCCAACAAATGAACACCTTCGTCCACACACAAAGAACATCCTGTCTGTGATGTTTCGCTTCCTGGAGGTACGAGTCCTGTTGTTTTAAAACACAACATTTAATGATATATTATCTTGGACAATAAGAAAAATAATAGTAACAGCAGTAGTATTAATGATAATAATCATAACATTCATTAATTTATTCCACATGCAGGAACTATTTGTGTGGTGTTTTTACATTCATGGCCTTTTTCCCCCAACAGATTGAAAGTGAGGAAAATGTGCTGATATGCCTTCGCATCATTATTGAGCTGCACAAACAGTTCCGGCCTCCAATTTCTCAGGAGGTGAGAAGCTCAGAATTATTACTAAAAAGTTAGAGTTATGAAATCATTTTTCAAAGTGATTGATTGTGCTATCCTCAACTTAAGAAATTCTTAGCTGACCAAATGTCAGAAAAATCTGTCAATTTTGTACCTGTGTTGATGATCGCAGACTTGCTTCTTTTATGATCTAGTTTTTATTTTAGATAAAGCATATTTGTTAATACTCTTGTTAAAGTAGAGATGTGATAATCAACAAAGTCATAACTACTGAGTAAAGACTGTCCACACAAGAACAATAACTATAACACTAACTAACTCAGCTGGATGTCACAGTCAATATCATAACTATACCAACAGCAACAGTGGCAAAGATATCATTGAGATCACTTTAAGAGCTATTTGTTGAATGCTAGGAACACTGACAGCCAATCAAAAATCACACTGTGAAATCAGTCAAAATCCATTAGATTTACAGGACCAACAGTTAGCTGGAGTTTGGGGACACTTTTCTACAAAATAATGTTGGGGTGCTTATGATATTGTTCTCTAGTTGCATCTTCCCTTTTCTATGTGAATGAATAATGGCATTTGGGAAGTACTTTTTCGATGGCTTATTCTTATAGCAGTCATACATAGTATACAACTTATTAAAATCTTGTGTTACGTAATGTTGGGTTGCAAAAAATTCATTTTACATGAGACATACCACCAAATAGTCTTAGGTGCTGATGGGGTCTTTAAAGTTTGTTTGTCTTTACTGATGTTTTCTTTGACGATGCCCTGGGTAATCTAAGTTGACTCATACAGAAGTATAAATGAAATTCAGCTTCAAAAGACAAGAACTGGTATAAAAGAGCATTGGATTTTCCTAATTCTTCTCTTTGAAGAACATATCTTTCTTGTTTCTCAAGTTCAAGTTATTGTGATACAGATTGTTATCATTATTCACTGTGGATGTTCACATTTTTAAAGTGATTGTTCTTGGTCTGGACAGCCTTTAATACCTTGTACCTTATTGTAAACAATGGCCCAAAAATATATGGCTAACATTATTTGTTGACTAAGACCTGAGTAACAAACAATAGGGTCAGCACTATGTATATAATACTAAAGAGGACAGGTATTTTTCTCCTTTGCTTTAAGCAGGTCAAATACAGCATTAAGGCATTAAAGAATAATTGATTTCCAATGGTTCCTTATAAAAGAAAGGAACATTTTGTTGAAGTCTTGGATTAACATATTTTTCTTAATCCTCTCTTCTCAGATTCATCATTTTCTGGACTTTGTGAAGCAGATTTACAAAGACCTTCCAAAAGTTGTTGTAAGTACATCCTCCACAGCAGGTGGCTTGCCTTTCCATGAAGAAGTGTTTGGGCTTGTCTACCTTTCTGCCTTTGTTTCCCTCAACCACCGTCACCTTTCTGCTCCCACCAGGCAAGGTACTTTGAGAACCCGCAGGTGATCGCAGAGAACACGGTTCCCTCCCCAGAAATGGTCGGGATGATCACATCTGTGTTGGTTAAGACTGCACCTGAGAGGGAAGACAGCGAAACACGAACAGTAAGCACATTTTTTGGGAGTTGGTATATTCACTAAACTCTTTCAGTACTGTCTGCAACCACTGGATGGTAGTAGTGTTGCATATTTGCACACTGACAGGACACACGGCCTCACTTGGATTGAAAGAGAATGTGCATTAAATGCACATTACGCTCTCTTAGAGCAAAACACTTCCAAACTAAAAGTTGAATTAAACATGCCATTTGCAAGATGACCATGATGCTGCACCGAATCTGTTTCATGGAGGACCATTGACTGCAAGTTTCTCAGAGATCCTTTTCCTTAAAACTGATTTTAGTCGACTTTTTACGAAGAACATGATTTCACAAATTGAGAAAGTCTTACAACTGACACATTTTATAGAGGAATGTGTAGAATAACTGGAAACCAGTCCACATTTCTATAGTAAATGGCTTTAGTGGTAGACGGGTGTGGCAAGTTTCCAGCATTTACATCATTTGGTTACATCAGTCATCCTCCTAATGGTTCTCACTTTGTTTCTGCCTCTAGCACACCATCATCCCAAGGGGGTCTTTGTCTCTCAAGGTGCTTGCTGAGCTGCCTATCATAGTGGTGCTGATGTATCAGGTTGGTGACATACTCCTGATCTTCTCTTACTATGTCCGTCATGCTATAACATTTAGTGGAAAAGAGATGAGTGAAATGGATTGTCTTATTTTGTCTTAAAAACTGCAAAGGAAAAACATTAAAATGACAGTGAATTACAATAGTTTAGAGAGAAATATGCTTCCTCTTTAGGGATGGATATAAGGTTTCCATTTACTAAAGATTTTGACACCACTTACTGAATTGACTCATCTGCATTTTGAAATAATTGGAGTCATGGAAGTTCTGGCATATTACCATGGGGATTGGGAATGAAACACTTTAGCTGGAAAAATGTGTGTGTATTTAAATTAGTTTTTTATTTAGATTTTATTATAAAGTAAGATTGTATATTTGTTCTTTACCCTCAGCTGTATAAGCTGAACATTCACAACGTGGTGTCAGAGTTTGTACCCCTCATCATGAACACCATCATGCTCCAGGTGTCTCCGCAGGCCAGGTAAGATGCATCTGTGTATGTGCGTCCGCATGCAGGCTTATTTTTGTGGGATAGGATAAGAGGTTGAGCAGCATGCCTTTAACACGTTTCGTTTTACAGCCCTAGAAATGAGCTTGGGCACATTTAGGAGAATTGATTTTGTTTTCTTTTTCCCCTTCTCTTCCTCTCTCGCGCTAAGTTTGTTGATGGTGTTGCCCGGCACTTTGCCTGCCAAAGCTGGAGTTTGAATCCATTTGATGTTAAAATTTTAGAAATTGGCTTAGCAGGAGGTGAAACCTCTTGGGGTAGGAAGGGGGTTGTGTTAAGCATTCTGAACAGGACAGAAATGGAGCAGAGTTAATTTAGAAGAAATACCTCAGCAGTCTCTGGCAGGTATAGAGAAAGTTCCTTCCTGATGTGCATAGAATTGAGTCCCATATGTAGACCCTTAACCTCAATCTATGTAATTGCCACCTACTGCAGGTAATCAGCGTCATTAATGTCTATCAAATTTTCTTTTCCTTTGCAGGCAACACAAGCTTTATAACAAGGAGTTGTATGCAGACTTCATTGCCGCACAGATCAAGACTCTGTCATTTCTAGCCTACATCATCAGAATCTACCAGGTAAACCTGTTTTGATGGCTGTGTGTTGCATCAGTTTCCACTGTCAGTCAATAGATTTAATAAGTCATTCTGCCTCAAAAGAAAAAAAAGCCATTTATAGTGAAACCCCCGTTTACTTCCCTTTTGCGTCATAGAATGGCTTTTCTCACTGGTCCTGTTTTGTAGGGTTGTTCCCTGGATATCATTTATTCTTGCAGGTGTCAGGTGATTGGCAGGAAGCAATCCTGTCGTGTAACACAATGTACTTGCTGATATGAAGGCACTGAAGCTGGGAGAAATAATGACACAAAAGACACTTTGAAAAATTAAATTAAGACTTTATATCTACTTCACTTTTTCCACATTGAACAAAATGAATGGCACAAATAGTGTCTTCTGAAACTTCACTGACTGTGTGCATACATTATCAGGAACAGAGTAAGACAATAAAACCTCAGACAAATGGTGCAAACATCCAAGAACACTGATAATACCATAAAAAGGCCTTCTGAGGGATTAGTTTACCTTTGTTTGTGCTGTAATAGACACCACACAAATTAAATGAGTTATTTCAAAAAAACTTTGAATCCTGGTTCAAATATTTGGCTTTCATTGGAATTTACTTGTATAATAAATATTTTTGCAGAAACAACTTGCCTCCGTACTGCAATTTTAAATAGAAATTGTGCCTTTAATCATAAGTTATATGTGTGCGTTTCTGTCCTATCAGGACCTGGTAGGGAAGTACTCTCAGCAGATGGTAAAGGGTATGCTGCAGCTGCTGTCCAACTGCCCCTCTGAGACCGCTCACCTCCGCAAGGAATTGCTCATCGCAGCCAAGCACATCCTCACGACTGACCTGCGTAGCCGTATGTACACACTCACAAAAAGGACACACACTCCACACAAATGCATATAACCTAATTTGAAAGAGGAAAGTGAGAAGGTTTCATGCTTTTTTTCCTCAGTAGAAGTTGAAGAAACTTTCAGGCTAATTGTAGTTTGACGTGTTCTTTCTGGTCAAAACATTAGCAGCCCAGATTCTTGCCAAGTCACTCTTCATTTTTCACTTTTCACACTTCTGAAATAACATTTTTATTAGCTGTCAAACTGCGCTGTAGAACCTCATTTTGATTTGGTGACTGAGCATTGGAAAGTGAGACTGACTGAAATGGAATAAAAGCTCAGCCAGCCGTCAGTGAATTCCGATGCACATTTTGGATCATTTTCTGCATTATGCTGTGAGTTACTTCTGCGGCTCAATTTGTTTCCACTGATTCTTCTCATTTGACATTGTGGAGTTGCAGAAAACTGATGAAACTATCTAACTGCAATTAGGTGTTTGAGTGACAGTTTGGCATGCTCTTGCTGCCAAAGTAGGCAAAAAGTCAGTGATGGTTGTCATTTTTATTATTATTAAAAATGCAGTAAAACAAACATTTCCATAATTGTATGTATGCTTTGTTACTTTCTTGTCGTACATTTCTCTTCTGGGTCACACCTAAAATCATGGAATCATGTCATTTTTAAATTGTATCTTTTTGTGTTTCAGAGTTTATACCTTGCATGGACAAACTTTTTGATGAAGCCATCCTCATTGGCTCTGGTTACACCGCACGGGAGACTCTTAGGTGAGTTTCTGTGTGTGCGCAATCATTAGGTCTCCTTTGTGTCAGTACCCCCTCGCTCTCTCGTTGTTGATTTCCCAGCCAGGTGCATGTTAAGTGTCCTGGCATATTAATCAGGCAGTTTTTGATGCTGTCGTAATACGGGGGGAAGCTGACTCCCAATACTGCACCACAGATCGTACTGTCAAGTTGTCATGTACAGAAGCATCTCCAGAGGGCAGGCTGCCCGCACATCCTCCCTTAGGTCGATTTCAATACCTCGTTGACCCTCTTCACATGCCAAGTAGCTGTCATTTTGCATTAGTACGACATAGGAAATAAGGCAGTTGGCTGAGAACTGGCAGGACTATTAGCATCACTCATTAGCTATCTTCTCTCTCTCTTTCTCCCTTACTGTTTCAGTTGCATCTCAAAGCTACTTATCATATCTGAAAAAGCTTTTAATGGCTTTCTTGATTACAATTTTTTTCTGCCTTTTAGAAAATCCTGGTTTCTGACTAGTAAAAGTCATGAAACATTGATACAATTCTGCTGCAAATGCCATAGTAAAATGTTTCTCTTTCCTTCCAGACCCTTGGCCTACAGCACATTAGCAGACCTGGTGCACCACGTTCGTCAGAACTTGCCACTGACAGATTTATCCTTAGCTGTGCAGCTCTTTGCTAAGAACATTGATGACGAGTCGCTTCCAAGTAACATCCAGACCATGTCCTGTAAGCTGCTGCTCAACCTGGTAGACTGCATCCGCTCGAAGTCTGAGCAGGAGAACGGCAACGGACGGGACATCCTAATGAGGATGCTAGAGGTGAGCAGCACAGAGCTTGGATCGATAGAAAAGACAGTGTTTTTTATATTTCATACATATTGATTAGGAAACATTGAGTCAACTTTTCCTTCTTTCTCCTATAAATCAGGTGTTCGTGCTTAAGTTTCACACCATTGCACGCTACCAGCTTGTCTCCATCTTCAAGAAGTGTAAGCCCCAGTCAGAGATGGGTGTGGTCGACCCAGGAGCGTTACCTGGCGTACCAGCCACACCCACTCCCTCCACCACGCCGGCCCTTCCCCCTCCTGCTCCTCCAACACCCGTTCCTGCTGCGCCTCCACCCCCATCAACGTCCTTTGACCGACCTGGTGAAAAAGAAGACAAGCAGACGTTTCAGGTGTCTGACTGCCGAAGCTTAGTCAAGACTCTGGTGTGCGGAGTGAAGACAATTACGTGGGGCATCACCTCTTGTAAGGCCCCTGGAGGTGAGTGGCCACAGATTCATGCTCAACAACCAAAAGCAGGTGTCTTGCATGTTGCCACATATTGATTGGTGACTGTTTGATTTGGACTTGCATGCATGCATGTCTTATTTTCTTGTTTTTTAACTTTTTTCCAGAGGCTCAGTTCATTCCGAACAAGCAACTTCAGCCAAAAGAGACACAAATCTACATTAAGTTGGTAAAATATGCCATGCAGGCCTTGGACATCTACCAGGTACAGGCAAAGATCTTGACCTTACTGTCAATACTGTAATTTTCTTGCATGTCTTTTGGAGGAGAAAACGCATAGGGCTCTGATAAATCCATTTATGTGAATCCAAATCAGCCCTGTGTAACAGCTCATTTATCTTCGACCAGGTACAGGTTGCCAATAACCAGCAGACGTACATTCGGGTGGCCAACTGTCAGACTGTACGCATGAAGGAGGAGAAAGAGGTTCTGGAACACTTTGCCGGGGTCTTCACTATGATGAACCCCCTCACATTTAAGGAGATTTTTCAGACAACTGTGCCGTACATGGTGGAGAGGATCTCTAAGAACTACGCACTGCAGGTACATGCTGTCTCACATAGAGACAAGATATGCATCATTAGTTTTCTAATTTCTCATTATTATGCAAGTCAATACATAACTGTTCCAACCAAAAGACCTTCAGCTGTAATTCATCACTCGTGCCTGACTTAAATTTTGTGTTATCTTTCCTCAGATTGTGGCAAATTCTTTCCTGGCCAACCTGTCAACTTCAGCTCTATTTGCCACCATCTTAGTGGAGTATCTTCTTGAGAGACTACCAGAGATGGGTTCCAACGTTGAGCTCTCAAACCTTTACCTCAAGCTCTTCAAGCTAGTCTTTGGTTCAGTGTCACTATTTGCTGCTGAGAATGAGCAGATGCTCAAGGTAAGCTGGTGTTTGTGCCCTTTTTTGTAAGGCTTGTTTGTTTCCCTTTATCTTTGTAGCTCTTTACTGATATGTCTGTCCCTGTTTCCTCAGCCACACCTCCACAAGATTGTGAACAGCTCGATGGAGCTGGCCCAGTCAGCTAAGGAACCCTACAACTACTTCCTGCTTCTCCGGGCTCTCTTCCGCTCCATTGGTGGAGGCAGTCATGACCTGCTCTACCAGGAGTTTCTACCCCTTCTGCCTAACCTGCTGCAAGGTAAGCCTCACTCCACATCATGAACTGTGACATGGAAATACTCTGTTCTCTTCTTATGTCCAATCTCCCCTTTCCATGCTATCAGGTCTGAACATGCTCCAGAGTGGCCTTCACAAGCAGCACATGAAGGATTTATTTGTGGAGCTGTGCTTGACAGTGCCAGTGCGTCTGAGCTCCTTGCTTCCCTACCTACCCATGCTGATGGATCCACTGGTGTCCGCCCTCAATGGCTCTCAGACTCTGGTCAGTCAGGGCCTTCGCACCCTGGAGCTGTGTGTGGACAACCTTCAGCCTGACTTCCTCTATGACCACATTCAGCCTGTCAGGGCAGAACTCATGCAGGTTGGGAGTTGTTCTTATTATCATGACCAATACTTGCACCACACAGATAAATTCTTACTGATCTGCTCGACAGATCCAAAAAATGTCTCATTCATATCCATCCATTAGATAATTCTCTCAATATTGCGTTGCGTTTGTGCCCTCTAGTGGTCGGCAATGGACATGGCGGTAGACAAACACTGCAGACAAACACTGAACTAGCATCTCTTACATAGTTCTACACTATAGTAAGGATAGATGTAAAGTGCAGATTGTGAAAACTCATGAAAAACTTGAGGTTCTCCTGCCTTCTTCTGTAAGACTTAATTCCACACTGGACCTCAACTAGAATTGAGCAAACTTTCAAAGATGTTATTGGTACCTAGTCTGTTTTTGCTTTAGCTTTTTCACGGTTTTGTTCTTGTTCACATAACTTGTTTGCTGATTTATGTGCTGTTTGCACAGTATTTAATTTGTTTTCAGATTTGTATTCTTGAAATACTCTGCATTTTTACTTCATTGATACCACACCATTTTAATTAGTATTTGTTGCGGTTGTTGATATGGATCCAAGGAAGAGAAGTAACAACTTTGTGGAAGCTAACAGCGATCCAATAAAGAAGCGACACAATTTAATTACCTGCCTCTATTTTTTCTATCAACACCACTGCTTCTAATTTACCTCCTTCTCTTCCTGTGCTGCAG
This sequence comes from Diplodus sargus, assembly GCA_903131615.1. Taxonomy (NCBI): domain Eukaryota; kingdom Metazoa; phylum Chordata; class Actinopteri; order Spariformes; family Sparidae; genus Diplodus; species Diplodus sargus. Next base: position 2,478,788 of record CAEMYA010000140.1, on the reverse strand, counting down.
GCCTTGTGGCGTACCCTCCGTAACCCCGCCGAGAGCATCTCTCATGTAGCCTACAGGGTGTTGGGAAAGTTTGGTGGCAGCAACAGAAAGATGCTTAAGGAGTCTCAGAGGCTGCATTACGTGGTGACTGAGGTGCAAGGACCTAGCATCAAGTCCGAATTCACTGACTGCAAGGCGTCCATACAGCTACCAATGGAGAAGGTAGGACTATACTGTTGATATTATAGTGGATGTGTGCTTCATGCTCTCCATTTTAAGTTGTTTGCAGAACTCTGAGGAAGAAAGTTTTTTAGATGATTCACTCAGTCAATCATACTCTCCCCTTTTCACCTTTTGTATTTCAATTTTAGAAACAAGGAAATAAAAGTAAAGAGCTTGATATTCCTCATTATTGTGCCCCACTGAGAGCAATATATCCTTGTCAGGGGGTTTGTGTGTGAGAGAAAGAGAGAGCGAGAGAGACTTAGTGAGGAGATGTGTGTGTCCTCCAGGTAATTAAATTCATCTCCTGCTTCTCCTCCTCATCCCCAGTCAGTAATCATCAATCTAGTGTGGGCCACCATGACGGCATTATTTACTCTCACTAATGGCTGCTCCTTCTTTCTGGCTATTCTGTGTGGTTGCCATCATCACAGGCGCAGGCAGCACACACAGAGTCACTCACACAATCTCACAAATCCTGCACACCCCCATGCCCAGGCTGAAGGCATGAATCTGTAGCAGGCTTGTGGCAAAGCCACATGGTTAACTGGCACATTGAGAGAGTGCTGTAGGGTAGACGGTGAGATCAGATAACATTGATCGGAATAACTAGACTCTCTCCGAAGTGATAAAACATGTAAAAACACTCATGTGGGATTTTGTCCACACATATTTGAATTTTAACTTCTTTTACTTTTCAAGAATTTTACCTCTCGATTTTTTTTTTACCGACAACTTCCAAAATATTTTCCAGTCAGCCTGTTCTCTTAACAGATTCAAGTAGAAAGCTGTGTTTTCTCAGAAGTTTCCCTTCAATTTCTTATCTAATTCTGGTAATGGCCTACTTGTCAGAATCTGCCACCCAAATACACTGACAGGTCTTCAATTCAATTCTGCTGCCCTCATCTCTCCTCTCTCTCTATTCTTGCTTTCTTTTTATCTTCTCCCCTCTGTTCTGAGTGGCGTTAATTAGTTCATTTTCTCCCTTTTTAAGTGCCTGGCTGCTCTGGGTTGTCAGCCCATAATGTAGATATCATAATGACCTTTTCTTGGCCAGATGGTGCCCTGTGTTACCTCCTGAAGATGAATCACACATATGTATATTGCAATATAATTGCCAAATTAATTATTTAGGAATATTGACATTTTTACAACATTGTCATTTCTGAATATAAAATGATGAAGATTTTGAATGGAGATATGTATTGTGTGTTCCCTCCAAGGCCATAGAGACAGCTCTGGACTGCCTGAAGAGTGCCAACACAGAGCCCTACTACAGACGACAGGCCTGGGAGGTCATTAAGTGTTTCCTAGTGGCCATGACCAGTCTGGATGACAATAAGCACGCTCTTTATCAGCTTCTGTCTCATCCCAAGTAAGTCAACATTCTGGGTTTGATTTTTGCCTTGGTATTGTGGTTTTTGTAGCATTTATTTACAATGACTTGTTTGTTATTTCCGTTGTAAAGCAGGATTGAATACTAAATTATAGAGTATGAGTTTAAAGTAGGATAAATTAAGCCACCATGGCCTGATCTTATGATTGACTAGTTATTCTGGGCATATTTAGTAGATTTCTGTGTAGGGCCAGGCAATATTGATCTTATATTGTTATCATGATATAAGATTATATCTTGTGTTAGACTTTGAATATTGCCATTTCACGATGGGCCAAAGTGTTCCTGGTTTAAAAATGATGTATTACGGAAATTAATTCAGTGTTCAATTAATTCAATTAATTGTGTACAAAAATCATACTTGAGAAAAAGAAAAGATGGTGTGTTAGAATATTATTTGGTTAAAAGTGAAAGTACAGAACTTGGTACACTGTTTGAATACTGGCCTTTTTACGGCTTAGTCATTATATCCACATTCCTGATTAAAAAAAATATTGCAGTATGAATTAAGGCCAGATCACCCAGCCGTAGGTTGTCAACACAAAATGACAGGAGGTGATCAATTGCATTTAGCTTTGAGTCCATACACAGCTTGCTCTCCTATCAATTATTACCCACTTTAACCTTTACAAGACTGACTTGACCTTGACCTCGACCTCCACCCTGCCCACTGCTTTCCTCCCCATCTCTGTGTAAATCGTCGCACCACCTGCTGACATCCCCTGCTTTTGCTCTTTCACGTCACGCCTTCACCACCACCCCCCACCACACACTGCCTCATCAATTCCGTCTCAAGAGCAAGACTTGCTAATTACAAACGCGCAGCCTCCCCCCTCCACCCTCTGGCAGGCCTCACTGCGAGTTCGAGACACATACATGAACAGACAAACAGGAAGGGGGGCTGGTTGTCGGGTGGGTTAGTCACATTACCATCATTGATCCCCGGGCAGGGGCTAATTGACTTTCCCCTGTCTGTTTACGCTACACCATGCCCCTTACACTCCTGTCATTCCACACTAACACACATGGATACGTCCATGCACATGTTTCTGCGAAGATAATAAAGTGTGTCAGTTATGATCAGGGGGCCTGCACCTGCTGCTTCCTCTCGTTGATTCTCAGTGCCCTCTCTCTTGAAAGATTTTGTCTCCTTTCTTTCTCTCTCTCTGCCTCCTGTCATCTCCATCAAACCTTCTCTCGTTCCCGGAGTGTTTTGTCACTGAGTACAGTCTTTCACTTTTAAAGGAACAAGATACATAGAACAAATCATGAAATACCAAGTGGGCGAAATGGAGCAGCGTTAGGGTGGCAGGCCCCTGAATCAGTGAGGGGCATTTGATCCGAATTGTTTTTTATCAACAATGCCACCCACCCCCAACTTTCTCCGCCTGTCACGTTCGGCAGTCACCCCTCCTCAATCCCTCCATCCACTTCTACTCTCTCCTCCTCCAAAGAGTAGTCTTTTAAATGGCAATAATGAAATGAAGCGATCCATCAGGTCTGCCCCTGGCGTGTGGCATTATAAAACACAAGCCCAAGCATGGAGAAAACAGCTGCTCAATCACACCATGGCCCAGTTGCCTTCAGCTGCAGTAAATAACGAAAATACCAACAGGGGACAAACAGGGAGGCAGAGGAATAGACAGGCAGAAGGAGCTAAGGGGAGAGGAAAATTGAAGGACAAAGAAACAGAGCGTCAGGTTTGGGGACTGCAGACACGCAATGGACTTGGATCATAATTTTAAACATTGAGTGATCAGGCTGAACACAAATCGGTAAAGGATTTTTGAGTTTAAAGGTTCTGTGCCACAGACGCATGTTAATATATTGTCCTTGTTAGTATGTTATTCCTTAATTCATTGTGTGGGCTTTCTCTCCATTAGCTTTACTGAGAAGTGGATCCCCAATGTCATCATCTCTCACCGCTACAAAGCACAAGACACGCCTGCTCGCAGAACTTTTGAACAGGCCCTGACTGGGGCCTTCATGTCTGCTGTGATAAAGGACCTGAGGCCCAGCGCGCTGCCCTTCGTGGCCAGCCTGATACGCCATTACACCATGGTCGCTGTGGCTCAGCAGTGTGGTGAGGAACTGGTTCTCTTTGTATTCTCTACGTCTAATATTAGCTTTCTGTTAAAGGCTGGCATTGGTATGCATTTCCAGCTGCTCAAGAAAAAATTATGTCACTTTCAACTTCAGTTCTTTCTCTGCTTTTTTTTCTTTTTACACTATCCATTTAATTTCCATTTAACACAACATAAAAATATATTTCACACAATTTCTCTCCTCTTGCCTGTCTGCTTTATCACAGGTCCGTTCCTGCTGCCGTCCTATCAGCTGGGCAGCCAGCCAAGTACAGCCATGTTCCACAGTGAGGAGAATGGCTCAAAGGGCATGGATCCACTGGTTCTGATTGACGCCATTGCTATCTGCATGGCCTATGAGGAAAAGGAGCTCTGTAAGATTGGAGAAGTGGCCCTGGCTGTCATCTTCGATGTGGCCAGCATCATCCTTGGCTCAAAGGAGAGGGTAAGTCACTGAGGAGAGGGTATTGGGAGGCTCAGATATTTACTATCTGAATATAACTTAAGTGAACGACTTTGCACAAATACTCTGAATAACTGATTACTTGCATTTACATAATGAATTTTGACCTGATGCACCTTTAATCAGATTGAAAGGTCTTTATTGTTTTATGATTATTCTTCAATGTGTATGATGTATGTTTTCATATGTTTATAGTTGTTAAATCAGTAAATCATCCCAGCCCTCATCTACTTCCTCAGGCGTGCCAGCTGCCTTTGTTCTCTTACATTGTGGAGCGTCTGTGCGCCTGCTGCTATGAGCAGGCCTGGTACGCCAAACTTGGCGGTGTGGTGTCCATCAAGTTCCTGATGGAGAGACTGCCACTGATCTGGGTGCTACAGAACCAGCTCACCTTTCTCAAGGCCCTGCTCTTTGTCATGATGGACCTCACTGGAGAGGTAAGAAGAAATGACTGAATAATCTGCCATTTAGTAAATATTGTAAAAATGAGTAGACAATTTACCTGCTTCTATTTGTTGTCAACTTTTGTTTTCATATGTTGTTTCCAACTTTCCTCTTGTGTCGCACCACTGTACTCTCACTGCAGTGGCATTGTACTAACTACCTTATTGATTTTCATAAGGTGTCAAATGGAGCGGTAGCCATGGCCAAGACCACTCTGGAGCAGCTGTTAGTACGCTGTGCCACTCCACTGAAAGATGAAGAAAAGACAGATGAGCTGCTAGCTGCCCAGGACAAGTCTTTCCACATGGTCACACACGACCTTGTCCGAGAGGTCACCTCCCCCAACTCGACCGTCAGAAAGCAGGCCATGCACTCCCTCCAGGTGCTGGCACACGTCACCGGCAAGAGTGTTACTGTCATCATGGAACCACACAAAGAGGTAAACAAGGACTGAATGCCGTGGTAGTTCAGGGTTTTCTGTGAAATGCAACTGTCTATTTAGCTTGGACGCAAAATAAGCTACATTCAAGGACTGTGTCTGAACATCCTGGACTGATGCCTTCTGAGAGTATCGGTTTTGAAATTTAACTTAAGAGTCAAACGGAACATTTCTTTCAATCTACAGTAATTTATTGTTTTCTGCTGGTTTTTTCACTTCAGGTATTGCAAGATATGGTTCCCCCCAAGAAACACCTGCTCCGCCACCAGCCTGCCAACGCCCAGATTGGCCTGATGGAGGGCAACACCTTCTGCACCACCCTGCAGCCCCGTCTCTTTACAATGGACCTCAATGTCATGGAGCATAAGGTCTTCTACACAGAGGTATTTAAGATGCTGAAGTCATTAATCACATCAGTCACATAAATCAAATCTACTTCTCCAAACTGATGAATGTAACCTTTTGCATGCGTTTCCTCCCTCCCCAGTTGTTGAACCTGTGTGAGGCAGAGGATGCTGCTCTGATGAAGCTCCCCTGTTACAAGAGCCTCCCCTCTCTGGTTCCCCTCCGCATCGCTGCTCTCAGTGAGTAGGCTCTGCTGAACCTGATATTGGTCCCATGTATTGCTGGAATTTTTCAATTGCTATTTGTGTTTTGTGTTCAGTGCAGGTTGACCTGGATGAATACATGAATTTGTCATGTTAGCGAAGACTGTTATAAACATGATTGTGGACCATATTTTCTCACTCTTATCTTTGGTTTACCTCTGTTATTTTAGTAATATGAATAATTTTGTTCATTTATAGTCATTTGAAAAGTATTTAACTAAGTATTAGGGAATATCACTTATAATTCACTTGTCAGAAGTTAAATGTTTGATGCTCTTCTCTTCAGATGCCCTGGCGGCCTGTAATTACTTGCCACAGTCCAGAGAGAAGATCATTGCTGCCCTGTTTAAAGCCCTCAATTCCACCAACAATGAACTCCAGGAAGCTGGCGAGGCATGCATGAGGAAGGTCAGTGCAACAGCTCTCCTCCTTTCTTGTTGCTTTGTAATTAGTTTATTTAATCTTTCAAATTATGTTTGTAAAAAGTGAAGGATGTTCTCATATTTTCAAAAGTTATTATAAGCACAATACCACGATGCCATGTCTGAGAGAAAATGTTACTCGTTGGCTTTTTTGTGGTCTAAATCTGTAAACCCAAAGCTGTGAATTTTGGAATCCGCAATGTATACCACCTGTTGCAAGACATTTGTCACAGGGCCACACTGCCATTTTTTGCGCTCCTGTCTTGGCGTCTTAACATTGGTTCCCGGTTTGTTTCTGAATTGATTTGGAATTAATTTCAAGAGTTTATCGATTACTTGGAAAGCTCAGACCTTTGTGATATCACTTACTTCAACTGCAATTCCCTTTGAGCACAAACAGAGTCACAGACCTGACCTTTCTGAATCTGGATTAAAGACTGTGCCCTTAAACTATGAAGCAGTCAACCCAAGATCAGACTAGTGATTTTGCTGGCACCTTTAAATCCTTTCTAAAACCACATTTTCTACACCTTTGAAATTGCCTTTGACTGTGTCACCCTTATGCTCTCTCCTCTTAATTTATCCATTTGTACTTTTGTTATTTTATGTTTTGTTATGTTATGCTTGTTTTGTTTTCTAAGTATAGAGTTTTATTATCTTGTTTTCCTGGTCCCCCTCCTTCCGGCTTCATTAGTCTTTTATCTGCCATTGTCATTTGCCATCTGAAAAGTCCTCTGTTAATCTTCCCCTCATACAGTTTCCCCACCCAGTTATCTTCATATGGACCTCCCTCTGCTTTATCACACTCTCCCTGAACCATTCCTGCCTCTATTTATCAAAGTATTCATACAATCTTAGCCTCTATCCATCTATCCCAAGCTCTTTTTCCCTCCATTTTGGTGTCCTTCATTTTTCTGTCTTCACCACCATCACTCCCTTTCACTATCCTGTGTTTTATTTATTTTTTTTTTCCTCGCCATTCTCTTTCCTCTCCATTCTTTCATCTCTGCCCTGCTAGCACTAATGAGCGTTGCCATGGCCCGATCGATACAGGATGGAGTGTTTGTTCTCAGCACTGAGAGGAAAATGAATGTGGCTGCCATGCATCATTCCCTCCCGACTGTGTGAGGGTGTGGGTGTGCGTCATCAGTGTTTGGTGTTGTCAAGTGTGCTTGGTTATGGCTGGTCATGCCCTCATTTGAGTGGCCATAGTTCCTTAATGGAGATACAGGGGCTAGCGATCTGTTCATGGAGCTAGAAAACATGACAAGGCTGGGTTTTATGTAGAGAACAAAGTGTGTGAAAGGGAAATTAAATGATTTGTTTAATGCATCGTGGGAAAAATATCTGGCCAAAGATCTGAATTCTTGACAGCATCAGAGCTTTAAAGAGTTAAAATGTCATTGAATTATGAATAATGTTTCCCTGCTCTCTATTTTAGTTCCTGGAAGGTGCGACTATCGAGGTCGACCAGATCCACACACACATGCGCCCCCTGCTGATGATGCTGGGTGACTACCGCAGCCTGACGCTCAACGTGGTGAACCGTCTGACCTCTGTCACACGTCTTTTCCCCAACTCCTTCAATGACAAGTTCTGTGATCAGATGATGGTGAGAAATGATAGATTCTGTCCTCCACTTTCCTCTTCATCGCACAACATCAACAATTAATCATGGCATCAATGTGGAGAACATGACCACCAAAGCTTTTAACTGGTACTAAATTAAAGATTACTTTACTCTATCTTAGTATGAGGTTAGGTAGGTTACATTTTGAATATTCTACTGAATATATTGCAGTTGTAATCTCATGAGGCTGTTTTAAGTATTTTTTTGAAGGCTGAATTTAGATATGAGAGAAGTTATGTATATCATGTATATTTATTTTTAAAATGAGCAACTGCTCGCTTTAATCTCGATATTATAAAAAATAGCTTTGGAGCAGATATTTTGTTTTTTGGTTGAAGCTGTGTTAAGAATATATTCCCTGAATTTCCAGTTAATGTTAGGTCTGTGGGTGCAGTCTGGTACCTTATTGAATCTCAATCTTGTCTTTCTTTGTCTTTCTCAGCAACACCTAAGGAAGTGGATGGAGGTGGTTGTAATAACACACAAGGGAGGCCAGCGCAGTGATGGCAGTGTAAGTATACAGTTCACACAGTCCCATACACACACCTCACAGCACTGAGATAGTCAATACAAATGTGAAGCTTCCATCATGCATAACATGTAGACGCACCCTGTGTCGTTAGTTACTTTTTCTAGAAATCTTGTTTCGATGCAATACAGAAGCAGTCAGATGCTCTAGGAGCTCAATACAGCCGATGACTCGAATCAATTATTATTTTTTTTGTTGTTCAGTTGATTTCCTGCCCAAACTAAACAACACTCACTGAAGGGACAGAGAAATTGCCCCTCAAACCCACAAAGCCACAGTCACATATAGTCAACACCTCCTCAATGTGGATTCCTCCCAGATGAGTTGTGAGTGGCCATATTACAATCAATGATTAATTAGGCGCCAGGCAGGCGGTGGTGGGCCCAGCGCTGCGTCTCCTCATTATCTCCTCGACAGATAACCTTGTAAAGGCAGAGAAAAGGTGAGAGAGAGGAAGGGGGGGGTGGGGGGGGGGAGACCAGCTGCCTCTCCCTCATAGAAATAATGTCCATTTTTTCCTCCCTTCTCTTTATGTGAGTTCATCCTGCCTCATCTCAAAATGGTTGTTTAATTAGATGCAAATTAGCCCTTTGTCTTCCCCTCCCTCCAACTTGTGCTCTTTGTGATTGTTGACAGCAAGGTTGGCAGTGACAATAAAGCCTGGGTCAGGGGGTGAATTAGCTTAGCCTGATAAAGAAAAAAAGAGAAGAGGGAGGGATGGAACAGGTTTGAGCGGGATCATCTGAAGACATGTAGTCATGCAATAGGGCTTCTACAGAGAAGTGTATTGAGGTGAGAGGAGGAGTAAAGAGCTTGTACGAGAGAAAAGGTAAAACAACAAAAACAAAATGTCAGTTTCTGTATTCATGACCTGATATCGGTCAGGAGAGTGTTTTCCTCAAAATGCCATGGATTCAATGTTGCTCGACTGACGTTCAGCTGTGGCCCCTGCCCCGTTATCCGTCCACTGTGGAGAAAAGTTGTTCCCGGGGTCACTTGTAAAGGTTGTTTCCGTCTCGCCATCCATTTCATTATCACCTTGTCTTATCTGCTCACTTTCCATATGGAACAAAGATAGACAACACGCAGCCACACACACAAATGCACACATAATGCTCTGCTGACTCTGATCATTGTCTCCCGTTCCGGCACAGCCTGCGTTGGAGGGCGTTGAGGTGAGATGTGACCTGGTGTTGCGCCCTCTGTTGGTGACTCTCTTGTCAGTGATTTAAACCTAGTTGAACTAATGTTGTGCTGGTGAATTGAACCAATGTTGTGGTAGTGGTGCTGGTGGAGTTGCCCTGTATTTCTGTGTCTGTGTGTCTGTGGTCGTCTCCAGAATTGTTCCTGTCATCTCAGTCTTGCCCTAATATTTTGACTACTAAAATTTTTTTCTAATTTTCCCCATTTCCCTTTGACTTTTGCACCCGTTAGATGTAGATAGGTCACAAAACTATCCCTTGTTTGTACAAATGTTATTCAGATCTCATGCAAAACAACTACCTAATGACCACAGATTGCATTTTCTGTCGTTTGACCAAGATTCATCCTCGTCTTTCCACAGTGGCCGTCCATCAAGACTTTTCTGTCAGAGATGATGTCCCTGTCTTGTTGCGTCATCTTCTCAAGATTTTCATTCGCTCCCTTCTTTCCTCTGCTCTTTCTCTGCGATTTTCTTTCTCTAGGAGATGAAGATCTGTTCTGCCATCATTAACCTTTTCCACCTGATCCCAGCTGCACCTCAGACTCTGGTCAAACCTCTGCTGGAGGTGGTCATGAAGACAGAGAGGGCCATGCTCATAGAGGTAGGACACTTAACACGACTCTTCAGATGGACTCGTAGAGACTGGCCAATCTTACTTTACGATTTACTTTAAGATTAGCGAGGAAATTAAAGAGAACAACTCAAACAATGATTCAAGAAATGGAACGTTTTCAACATGATATTTTAGAAAGCACTAATGGAAAAAGATGTGTGGTGGTCTTACAAGAGCACTTTTGTCATGTAGATGAATGAAGCAAGAAAAAACGATGAGGATGAAGAGGAAAATGACCTGAACAAAAAATTACCATAGATATATTAAAGTTTGTTTCAGCTTGAAAAAGGGTCATTGACATTACTTAAGACATTTAATAGCTGAAGTAAGCAATGCATGATTATATTACAATAAATCCTTGAAAACTCTTGATGATCTCATGATATTAGTTTTTCCATCCTGGGATAAGCTTCCTAATCCTGTTTGATCGCTATCTGATGTATAGTCTTAATGGCACATTAAACTCTGCGATTAAGCACAGATCTTCACAAGAATTCAAATTATTGTCCTCCTTTTTGTACCTGTTTCCTTTACTTTTTCTCCTCTCCGCCCTCTCTCCTCCCTCCTGTGCCAGGCTGGCAGTCCATTCCGGGAGCCTTTGATCAAGTTCCTGACGCGTCACCCATCTCAGACGGTGGAGCTGTTCATGATGGAGGCTACGCTGAACGACCCTCAGTGGAGCCGCATGTTCATGGTCAGTAGCAGTCCCCTCAGTCTTTCATTGACACATTTGCCAATAAAAAAGCATTATGCTGCCTCAGTAATGGGCTGTAATCAAGGATATATTTGGTGTTTCAAGGCTCAGTGGTCCTGTTAAGACCAAATTCAGATGGATCTTCCCAGTAAATATTCTTAACTTTGTGTTCATGTGCAGAGTTTTCTGAAACACAAAGATGCCAAGCCGCTGAGAGATGTTCTGGCTTCTAATCCCAACCGCTTCGTCCCCCTGCTGGTTCCTGCTGGCACTGCAGCAACTGTGAGACCTGGATCTCCCTCCACCTCCACAGCAAGGCTGGACCTACAGTTTCAGGCTATCAAGGTATACACATCATCCATTATCAATTTCTACATTGAATAGGGCTTAATTCTAATTTGAAGACTACATCATTCTTAATATTTCCAATACCTGTAACCTTTTTTCTTCTTCATCTCCTCTGCTCAGATTATCAGTATAATAGTTAAGAATGACGAGGGTTGGCTCGCAGGCCAGCACTCTCTGGTCAGCCAGCTGAGGCGAGTCTGGGTCAGCGAGGCATTCCAGGAGAGACATCGCAAAGACAACATGGCTGCCACCAACTGGAAGGAGCCTAAGCTGCTGGCTTACTGCCTGCTTAGTTACTGCAAGTATGTACCCATTCAAATTGTAATGTGTTGGAGAAAGTCATCATTAGACCACATACATGCCCTCTCTCAAACACCGCTGATGAGCTTTTGGGCCAAGCATAACTCTGACATTAACAATGCTACCAGTAGATTTTAAAACTAGATAACTTAAATGACCTTTGAGTTATACATACATATATATTTAAAAATTTAAAGGGCTGCAAGTTAATAGCATTTTCTTACTTTGAGTAACTTAATGGCATTCCAATCATGAATGACCTTCTCACCCCTCCTCTCTGGCTGAACACAGAGAAAGTGCTATTGGTGCACCATGCACTTAGCAGATGCTTATTTCAGACCCTGCAATTAACTCTCAACCACTCTAGCCAGTAATTTGAGAGTCTATGAGTTCAGTAAGCCTTCTTTGGATAAACAAAGTTTTGTTTAAAGGGTGTAAAAATGTCTTCATTACTTGTGACACATTTGTATTAGCAGATTATTTAAAAGTTATGGTACAATATCACTTATTATTGTCACTGACATTAAACATGTCTCCTGTCTCCTCGATAGATGTAACTACTCGGAAATTGAACTACTGTTCCAGCTGCTGCGGGCCTTTACGGGTCGCTTCTTATGCAACATGACCTTCCTGAAGGAATACATGGAGGAGGAGATTCCTCGGAAGTACTCCATTACCCAGAAACGTGCCCTGTTCTTTCGCTTCGTTGAGTTCAATGACCCACACTTCAACGATGAGCTTAAAGCCAAGGTACATACACAGACATACAGAGATTTAATTTGTGACTTCATGGCACAGGGACCTGAAAATACCAGTGATCTTTTTGCAAGTTTATAAATCATATTTGTGGAATTGCTGTTCAACAGATGGTCGGAGGTATGATAAACTCTTACCGACCACGTGTGAAAAAATTATCAGTGTTTGACTTGTGGGAGGCGTATAACACCCAAACCAGCCCCTATTCAGAAATGCAAAAATGTATACATTTTGAAATAGAATTAATGTAACATGTGAGAATTGGGTATTTTCTGTGAGATACTGTTTCCAGGGATGAATTATTAAGGACTGCAGTTTTGCTGCTATTTGTCTTTTTTTTTCCAGCACAGCAGTTATTACTTTCTTTGGTTTGTATAAAGGCTGCTAAAGGAAAAATACATATTTGAATAAATATGCTCATTTAAAACTGCAGCGCACATGAAGGCCTTAATTGGGGAAAAAAATAATTTTTAAGTTGTGCAGGAAAAACAGATTAAAATCATGTATCGTGATTTGATTTTTCTGTCCTAAACTGAATAATGCATTATAAATCCGGCTGCAAAAGTCTTTGATCATCTTCTCGGCTTGGAACGTGATCTGTGTGACTTTTCTGGTTGGTGTGTTTTGTACCAGAAGTTCTTTGATAGAGTCAGGAAGGTCATTTTGTCTGGTTCTAGACCCTCAGAGGCTCACAGATGAATGCGTCTGTCCTCTCTACCTGACCTGCTGCTGCAAGCATTACAATCATTCAGGCTGCTTTTTAATTAAGCCCACTCTCCCGCATGCATGCTCTCGCTCTCTCTCGCTCCCCCTCGCTCTTCCTCGCTCTCCCTCTCTCGCTCTCACTCGCTGTCTCTCTTGCTTGCGCACATGCATTCACACACACTCACACGCACACATTTTGCACAGCTGTAACAGGCACACAACTGGGCACACAGGAGCAACAGCACTGCTGTTAAGTACAAACGGGTCAGTGGGGAAGACTTGCCCTGGCACTCTATAGCATATAGCCAAATGGCTGTGTGGTAGAAAGACACACACACACACAAGACCCCCAAAATTCAAGGACATACATTTTATGTTTACAATGCTGCTCACTCCAGCCTGGTCTTTTTACTTGGATCCAAGTTCATTCTTTATTGCCTCTGTAGAGAATTTTTTTTCAATCTGTACACAGAAACGACAACCACAACAAGGTATAAACAAAAAACAAACAGAATAATAATTACAAACAACACCAGTCTAATACAGTATGCCCTAGCTTTTTTTTAAAATCCCTCATAGCTGAGAGCACAAAACTCTTCCAAAAGCATATTTTATGCCTTTTTTTATTTATTTGTCAGATTAGTCATCTGCCAAGAGGAAAGAAGGTGAAGCATGGGTTGAGGGGTTGGCAGGCATCGTGTGAGGGTTGGGGGTTGGCAGTAGGGGATACCAATTATTTTATTTCAGGAGATTGTCTCCATTGCTGAGGGAAACAGATCTGTTCACATTGCTTCATCTGTTTATGTGCCGGGTATAAAAAAAGGGACAACGGCATGGGCGAGGGTTCATCCACCTCACTGTGCTGTGTCTTTCCAGGACAAAATGCTGTGCTTGAATTTTTAGCAGAGCGGAGTTCAGTCACCCAGCTAGAAGAGCCACAACACCCCCACCCCCCATCAGAATTTTGCCCATATTGTTGTTTTTCTCTTGATTGTCCTCTGGTGTGCAGCAGATGCTAGCTGTGTGAGAGGTAAAGAGACAGACTGACTGACAGAATTAGAGAACGTGTGTCTGTGAATATGTTTGTTTGTGGTGATTGGTGTGAGTGTCATGAGCAAGAAAATGAATGCGGGTGTTACCTTGAATGACATTTTAGATAATTGCCTTTAGCGTTTTCCCAGAAACATAATGACACAGGGAAGTGTGTGCGTGTGTTCTCAGTATGAGTTTGATGGAGGCACAGTGTAGCATTTCATGGGTTTGGGAGGATATTTCACTTTAAGACGACACAGAGAGGAGTGTGTAAAAGAGAGGGGGAGAGAGACAAGGTGGGACAGCAGCAATGAATCATCAAGGATGGCACAGACTGACCTCATGCTGCTTCTGTATCGCCTCTTTTGTTTCGTCTAAACAGTTCTTGCAGGAACCGCTTTTGTGTAGCTTTTTTTGTTCGAAGGCGCTTGAGTATTCGCAGAATAGATTTCAAGCAGACGAGCAAACAAACAAATGTATGCAATTTATGAAGCACAGTGCATCTGTTTCACATTCTGCTGCTCCTTTTTTAGTTCACGACATGACATACAGTGTAGCAAAATGCGTTGACATGCTGTGCTCGTATCATCCTCTCGATGAAGAATGAAATCAAACCGAAGTGTTAAGTTGAAACAGCATGACATATTTTTGTTCATACCTGTTATTATCCTCCGTGTGTGTGTGTGTAAACAACTGTGAATTAGATTTTCACACACATCTAATTACTATTTGTTTTTTAATTATACAAATAAAACAATAACACAGAAATGTATTGCTGTATTACCAACATAGATGTTTTTCAGCAGTTGTTCAAGACTTCCTGTGGTGACTTCACAATTTAAAAGCCATACATTTTTTGCACAGACCTGGTAGGGACAGCGCATGACACATATTCTTGCCCTTTGGCCCCCCCCCCCGCTTTGCCACCACCTTCTTCCTAATGTGGTTGCAGTGGCTCTACACACACTCACATGCACACTTGCTCGTTATGTGTTTACGGGTATGGAAATGGGATTTAAGATAATTAAGACACCTGCAGAACAAGATATAGGCTACTTGCCCAGAGGGGGTGTGTGTCTGTGTCTGTGTGTGTGTGTGTGTGTGTGTGTGTGTGTGTGTGTGTGTGTGTGTGTGTGTGTGTGTGTGTGTGCGTGTGCGTGCGTGCGTGTGTGTGCATGTACACATGCACCAACACACGCAGCCTGTAGCGCACAGAATCTCCTGGCATTACAGATATACGCTCTGAACCTACAATGATTGATGTCAGAGACGCTCAGAATTAATAGGAACAGCTGAGACTGAAGAACAGAGTGGTGCTCCATGCATTTTCTTTGGGTCTTCATTTAGCGTGTGTGTCTCTGCATGCTTGTGTGAGTCTATCAGCCACGCATGTACGTTGTGCAGAGCGTGTGTGAATAATGTGCTAACAGAGGAGCTCGAACATATGCTGCCACAGCTCGTTCTCCACTGAGTGATGCCCTGTCCTCCCCAGTGATGGATTGAACAGGGGGGTTCATTAACAGATAGCAGCTTCTTTAATAAATGCAGTCATTAGCTTTATTGTAGGGGTGTGTATCTCTCCCTCATAAGATGATTCGATATGCATCTTGATACATGGGCTAAGATACGATTCAGGGACTACATTTTCAAATAAGGAACAATTTTGTGCGATGCGATTCAATACAATACGATGCAATCCGATACACTTCTTAACATTTGTTTAACGTGGACTTTCATTTTCCATTATAAATTTAAAATAAGCAATTTTATAAAAGTGTCATTGCTTACCTTACCGTGTCTCGAAAGCCATCACTCTCACACCATAAGTCCTTCGTAATAAAACGGGCTATAGATGCCGTGATTACCTTGGACCTTGCCGAGTTGTGGTTGGGAAAAGTGTTTAATAGCCATGTCTTTGCCTTGCGTGTTCTCGCTTCTGCTAGCTGTAACGTTACTAGCGTGAGCTGAGTTTTCAGATTTGTCGTGCTACCGCTGTACTTGATAGCTGTTCTACAGACCTTACATATGGCCAGATTTTCTTGTCCCTCCTCCTTATAAAATCCAAAATTCTTTCAAACTTTAGATTTCAGATTAGCTTGTGCATTGTAAATACTGTCAGAGTTGTGGGACATCTCGACAGTAGAATCTCGTGTTTACCTTTAAAATTTTACGAGAGTTGAGAGACAGTCTGCAGAATTAGCAGCAAAGACTGCTAATCAAGACTTTGTCTTCATCAGATCCCTGATAACAATTCCTGAAGGATTCAGGATGTTAGTAAATTGCATTTGAAGCTTTGCCTCAACGATAATTGGAATAATTTCTTTCTGAATTAAGAGAACTCATGTTTTTTTTGTTGTTGTTGTATTTTCTCAAGAAATTTTAATGACAATTATTTTTGGAAATTTGACATTGCTGTGTCACAAGTCTGTCTTTGTGCTCCCCAGTTCTTTTTCTTCTCAAATGAATCAAAGTCTCCCCCCTGAAATTATCAATGTGAAAAGGACCTGTGTCCGTCTGATTTTGGAATAGATTGTCGAGCAGATTACTATTTCATCACTTAATTATGTGCCATGGAGAGCTGAGGGTGTGCAGATTTTTCATTTATGCAGCTTGTGAAAGACCACACCAGGTGATTTCACTGATTAGTTTCTCCTTTCTTGAAGGTTGCATATTCCCCCCAGTAAGTGGAAAAATGTTTTCATCAGTTAAATCTTTGATATATGTGTTTTGTCCTGTTTCCTAGGTGCTGCAGCACATCCTGAACCCAGCCTTCCTCTACAGCTTTGAGAAGGGGGAAGGTGAGCAGCTGCTTGGACCCCCCAACCCTGAAGGCGACAATCCCGAAAGCATCACCAGCGTCTTCATCACTAAGGTGCACATGCAAATACATGTTTGAGTATTTCTTCTTATTGAGCTTCCTCACTTCTCCCTTTGTTCATTACTCACCAGCTTTGTCTCTCCATCCGTCTCTGTGATTTCATTACCTGCTGCATTTCCTCTCATAATGTCTTATCAGTCCAGCACATCTCCACACTCTGTCATCATCAACTACATCCCACTTAGTCAGAGTCGTCTTCTCTCGTGTCCTCCACACATTACTTGATCACTTAATTGCTGTCGCTCTCTTCTTCCTCTTCGTCTCTTCCATCTGTCCTTGTTTTTCTCTCTCCCTCCCTCTTTCCATCACATTTCATTCATCAGGCCGGGCTATAATTCCTGGTGTAAATGTCAGGGTGAGACCATGCTAAAGGTCAGCGTGTTTGTTTGTGCTGTGGCAGATCTCATCACTGACTAACACCAGACCTAATGGCTGCTAATGGCTCCTCTACGGTCTGGTTAAAACTCATTTCCTCACTCACCTTCCTCTCTCTGTGTGCTCTCCTCCCCTTCTGTACCTCTCTTCGGGGAATTTTGATGGTGATTGGTATTTTGAATGGGTAGCTCTCTCTTTCTAAGTGCCTTTCAATATGTGAAAAACTGCTGTATATTGCTGTTGTGCTGCATGATATTCAAATGTAATTTTGGGAAGTAAACATTAGACAGTATACTTACTCAGGCAAATATTAAACTCAACGGAATGTGTTTCACGTAAGTTGACGTCTACTGACCTTAGTCAGAAATCTTTTTTTGCCAGTAAAATCCATTTATTAAAAATGTGCTCCTTTGACTCTGATTCAGCCACCCATCTCTGTCTGTAGCCACCCCTCTGTGGTCTCTGTCCTGTCCACAATCTGCAAAGTAACCAGTAACTAAAGTTATAAAACAAATGGAGTAAAACCTACAATATTTTCCTTCAAACTGTAGTGAAGTTTAAGTGTGATGAAACAGGTCATACCTCAGGTACTATGTACAAAGCATCTACCTTGTCCTTTGTCTACTTTTGTCCACATTTTCACACCAAGATTTTCAGTGTGATCAACACCCTTGCAGATCTACAGTCTTCATTCCAGTGGCACGATGTCTTACCATACATTGCTCCCATCTCTGTTGAAGGTTCTTGACCCAGAGAAGCAGGCTGACCTGCTGGACTCGCTGCGAATCTGCCTGCTGCAGTTCTCCACCCTGCTGGTGGAGCACGCACCCCACCACATTCATGACAACAACAAGTCACGCAACAGCAAGCTGCGGCGCCTCATGACCTTCGCCTGGCCATGCCTGCTGCCTAAAGCCTGCGTGGACCCTGCCTGTAAATACAGCGGCCATTTACTCCTGGCGCACATCATTGCAAAGTTCGCAATTCACAAGAAGATTGTCCTGCAGGTGAGGAGGAATGCAGAGAGTAGGAACTCAATGCAGCGTGGGTTGATTTGAGAACTGAAATGAAACAAGGCAAATTTGTGTGGAAGATGAAAAATACATTTATGCAAAACAAAGACTGAAATGAGATGATTACAGATAAATGCAAGATTAAAAAAATAACAAACTTGAAAATGGAGGAACATGATAAATGTAAGTAGTACTCAGATAGAACATTTGAAAATAACACAGTAGAGGAATTGAAGTGAAGTGATTATGTGCTTGTCTGAGAGCTTAGTAGTATTCCATCAATGTAATATGAATGTATTGGAAGAGAAATACGGTAGTTGAAGGGGCCATAAAAAAAGGAATAAGAATTTGTAGCATCACTTCTGCAGGAAAAGTCATATGAAAGCGTATTACCTTCACTTTCCCAGGTTTTCCACAGCTTGCTGAAGGCTCACACTATGGAGGCCCGGGCCATTGTGCGACAGGCCATGGCCATATTGACCCCAGCTGTGCCTGCCCGGATGGAGGACGGCCACCAGATGTTGACCCACTGGACTCGTAAGATCATTGTGGAGGAGGGACACACTGTACCGCAGCTGGTCCACATACTGCATCTCATCGTGCAGCACTTCAGGGTGAGCTGATATAGAACCACAAAAAAAGATATTTAAGTTGAAGCCACTATTGAATGTATCGATTCCCAGTGCGTACATATGGGTAAACACGTTGGACAGAACAGTAAAAAAAAATCTAATTTCTGTCCCTGTAACCATGAGGGACTTATCTGAACACCACAAAAAAATCACAAAAATTTCTGATTAATGAATGTCTAACACTCCCTGAAGTGAGAGGGTGACTGCCACTTCAGCACATCCACATTTGTTGCTGCTGCCAGCTCCCTGCTCAGTGTGGATTCGGCAACTGCAGGGAACCACATTGGGAAAACTGTTGAGAAGCTATTTTTGCTGATTATCTGAGTGCCCTGAATTGTGTGATGCCTCTAAACCAGCCCTAACTGGAACTGAGCATCATCATTAGTAGTTGGATTATCGTGTATGCCCCAAATAATGATTTTCATGATATTGGTTAGTTAACTAAATTTGAATTTCATTTCGACAGTAGCCAAGGACAATGGTATGGCTCTCCAGCACAAAGCGTACTCATTCATCACTGGCCAGTGGAGCTAATGTTAACCACCTGCTGCCTGTAATCACCTTAATGCACATACAATCCCAGACGCACCGTCTCAGTGATGGTCGGCAGAGTTGAAGAGAGCCTAGTCTGTGAACCCAGTGATGGATCATTGACCTTTATGTTTGCCTTCTTCCTTAAACTTCACTCACACTTTTTTGCCCTCTCGCTACTTTCATCTGATGCTCGCCGCCTCGCCGGTCAGAAAGCGACAGTCTCTTAGCAGAAGACTGGCATTTCCCTCAGTTCCCCTCTCTATCTCACTGACAGGCTGCTCTCACTGGGCCAGATGACTAATCTAATGTAATCACATCAGCATAATTACACTGGGGAGAAGATAATGACAGACAGATGAGAGACTTTGTGTGTGTGTTTGATAAAGAAATAGAGATTGCGTGTGTGTTTGTCTGTGTGCACACGTGATGGACAGGGCTTAGCCACTCTGTCATTAAGGGGCTGTGAAGCCCTGCTCTATCGGCTATAATTACCCTCAAAGTGAGAAGCTTTAATATTCTTTGACACTGGCGACAGCCCTCAGATAGACATCTCATCTCTTGCTCTTTTGTCTGCGTGCGTCTGTGAGTCCCAGTTCAGTTTGCGATGAAGCTAAGTGACTCTTGAGTGTGACGCTTGAGAGTGTGAATTCTCGGGGCTAAGTGTGTCATCATGTCCTTGAGACTAAGTGGGAATACGACTTCAGAGTTTGCCACTTGGTGTCTCAAAGTGATTGAGCACCCCGTTTAACTTTGCATGCGTTATCAACCAGAATCAAGAGCAAGGTTTAAGCAGTGTAGAAAAAAAATTGCATTACATGCAGTTGCCTTTCATTCACTTTTTATTTTTGTCAGCACTGATGATAATGATGCTCTGTCAGCAGACTGGATTTTTGCAGCAAGATGGTGTTGAAGCAAGGCAAGGCAGGGCTGTAAGGAGTTATGGGGTTCTTTGTTGCCTGGAAACCTCTGAATTTTATGCATTCAGCCAAGCACGGTCTTGTGGGAAAGAATAACACAATAAAATGGATGCCACAAACAAAAGGTCACTTTCATGATTGTTTGAGATGGTTGCTCAGGCAGTGGAAGCCAGCCTGATGTATTATGATATGATACTGTCATTTTAACATGAAGTTGAGGCAAGTCCGAGGTTTTCCCTAATCTTTTGTCAACAAACCAATAACCGACTTAATATCAAAACCAATGTGAAATTAATATGAATACAAAACAGTTCGTAAGTTTATAATCCTACAAAATGTGTCACTCGTTTTCTACTCCTCCATACTTGCATCTGGTTTTTGCAAAGAGTGCCTGCTCAGGTAGTGAGATGTCCTAATATACGGTAAGTAAAGGATGCAAAAGCAGGCCCCATGTGACAGTGGCATTTTATGTTGATGTTGGGTTCTTTACAAACTGCTCTGTCATCTGTTTAGTCTTATTTGCTATCATTGCTCATGTTTACTTTTGTTGCTTCAAAACTCTGCCGTTGGCATTAGTGATCTTCTGCCACTGGGGAAAATGCAGAAAAGTCCAAACTGACACTTTGTGGTTAAGATGCTAAATATGGAAGCTTCCTGAACTAGATACTCAATGTATGGAATCAATTCTTATATTTGATACAATAACTTATTTTCATATCACTACTTAAATGTTTAATTATTGCAATCTTTTTCCAGGTGTACTACCCTGTGCGCCACCACCTGGTGCAGCACATGATCAGTGCAATGCAGCGCCTGGGCTTCACCCCAAGTGTAACCATAGAGCAAAGGAAGCTGGCTGTGGATCTGGCTGAGGTGGTCATCAAATGGGAGTTGCAGAGGATCAAAGACCAGCAGGTTTGCTCATGGACTAGTTAAAAATACATATACATAATAACTACAAAATCCAGGGAGAGAGACTGTCAGAAATACACAGTTTTCACTGACCCAAAATGTGGGCATCCATATCAGTTTGTGACTAACACAAACCATTTTGTGCCCACATTGCTGGAGATGGTTATTATTTCACAAGAAAAAGCTATTTATCATAGAGATTAAAACATTCTCTTAGTCATATTCCATAAATACTCATGTCCCATAATCCTGTAGGAGCTGGTTGGAAACCTTGAAAGATATAGACTTTCGTTATGTTTACTGATGAACTCATTTCCTCTCCTGTCTGTGCCTCTCTTTGCCGTGGCAGCCGGAGTCTGAGGCTGAAGTAGGTGCTGGCGGTGAAGGGACTAGTGGCGCTGCTGTGAAAAGAGGACTGTCTCTGGAAGCTGCGGCAGCTGCTGCTGCTGCTGCCGGACAAGACGTCAAGAGGTTCCGCACAGCAACTGGGGCTGCTTCCGCGGTGAGCTCAGTCTGTCAGTACTCAGGGAGCAGGAGAATGTGGCTTTTAGTCTCCATGGCCAGTCACTTTGGCCAGGCTTGGCTTTACAGTAGTACAGTAGTACATTATACATTGTTCATTATAACTGTTGAATCCTCTTACCTACTCTCCGCTGACTGTCCCTGTGTTCCACACTACTCTGAATGATCAAAGAGACATTTTTTACATCTGTCCGAAACAAAAATTACCAACAGAAGGTGCCAGCATGGTTGTTGTTGTTTTAATCCAGTGTTCCCTACAACAGCATAGCAGCCTCACATCTATTTCATCTGGAATCCCACTGTGATCTGTTGTTTCTGCAGTCTCAAAACTGGATGAGATGTCTTTGTTCCGCCTGTTCAGTATCTAAGTCGAATTGCTGAATCCCTATGGTGAACCTCTGATATTGTCTTTTAAAAGGCCATATTTGTTTAGAATAAAAACTTAGAAATTGTCGGTCA
>CAEMYA010000140.1:2402391-2455914 GCA_903131615.1 Diplodus sargus | reverse complement strand
CTCTCACACACACACACACACACACACACACACACACACACACACACACACACACACACACACACACACACCAGGTACAGTTCTGCCATCCATAGCGCCTGCCAGGTAGGACGCAACTGTCCTGACCCCTCGGTGGTGAAGGAAGGACACACCTGGTGGCTGTCCTAAACAATTCTGCACACACATACACGTGCACACACGCGCACACAAACACATACACAGTCCTTTATGTGTCTCCTCACACAGTCATCCCTTGGTCTAGTGGCAGTGATGACCTTGGTCACAAGCCTGAAATAGACTGTTGAGAATTCACCCACCTTGACTTTCCCTACTTTCTTTTTGGGCCAAGCTTCATTCTCACTGTTCATCCAACCATCTCTGTTGAATATAAGCTCCTATATAACTGCTGGGGGATCGCTCACAGCTCACAGAACAGTCTGAAGAAATATAATCTTTTTCTTTGTATTTCACTTGATAACACTGTGGTGTGATGCTAAATTGATCCCAGTTGAAAAATCATATCTTTTCACCGGTCCCAAAGATCACCAACCAAAGCACACCCCACCAAGGATTCGTTGTTTTGCTAAGGATTTCCCCACATAGTGGAAGTTGGTCAACTTGAGGGCTTGTGTTGAACTTCCTGATTGACTGTTTTTACTAATGTTGTGCTGCGTGAATGAAATTACAACATACTGTGCCATTACTTGTCTTTTCTTGCCCTCTGTGATTTCACACATCAGCAGGACACCATTGTGATATTGAAAATGAAGACCCATCATCACTGATAATGATCCCAACCTTCCTTTCATCTCCTTTCTAGGTGAACGACAGCACCAATGTTGCTGGCTCTCCGGGGGAGCTGCTGTCCCGTCGCTGTGTTAGCCTGATGAAGTCTGCCCTCAGGCCTGACATGTGGCCTCGCGCCGAACTGAAGCTACAGTGGTTTGACAAGCTGCTTATGACAGTGGTAAGATTGCATGTGTTTTCCGAATGACTTATTAGACAGCCATTATGTTTTATATGGCCACAATCATGCTTGTGTATTTCCGAGAGATTACTTGTAATGGCTTTTTCTTGGATTTTCCATGGATGAAAATTAACTTTCTGAAAGTGTCTGTCTAATCTTTTTTATGTATTTAGACTGTTGGTGTTCTTTAAAATCCCCCCCAAATTATTTATTTGAATTTGTCATGGATTAAAGTTGTATCTCATCAACAATGTTTTAGAGGAACTCTTTTGAACGAAATGCAAAATGTTCATGTTTGTTGTCACAGCTCGGAGCAGTAAACAGGAAACGGCAAAGGATAACTAATGCGTCTCTGTGGACTGCTAAAGTTTCCGAGTCCCTGTTTAAGCTCTGTCTTAGTGTTTGCTCAAACGTCTCCTAGTCCTTTGTCCGTTATCAGTAATACATGAAGTGAGGCGCCAACCCCCATAATGACAAAATAATGACAGTGGTGAGATAACAGAGGTCTATCCGGGTTGGCCTGTGCCTTCCTGTTCAACCCCCCCCCCATCCTAAATTCCTCATCCTTGCCTTCTGTATCACCCCACTATGCCTCTCTGCATCTCTCCCTTTCCACGACTTCCTCCTCTCATCTCCTCTTTTCTTTTCAGCCCCTTATCACAGCCTTTCTTCTTTCTCTCCCCTTTTATCTGTTGCTCCACTCTCATCTCTCTGGTCTGATTCAGTGCCACTGTTCAGACAAGGTTATCACCATGTGCTGCCAATTGTCACGTACTTCCCTTGTTCCCTTTTGGGGATCACTGCACCAGCCTTCTTCTTACACACACACAGTCCCAATCAGCGCCTCTACATCCTGTGGGGATGGTCTGACAAACATGGCTTTCTGCAGGTCTTATGCAGATGCACATACACAGGCCCCCATACCCCGGAGAGCATGCTCTACCTGCCCAGCCATCTCACTCAGACTAATGAACAATGCCCTAAATCGGATTACCTTTTATCATCCCATTGTACTGCCATGGCAGTGATTAAGAGTCAGGAAGAGGGGTGTGAGAGGGTAAATGAGGAGGGGCCACGCACACAATCTCACGCTCTTGAACATAAATGCGTGTGCCCTATCTGCATTGCTCCAGAGGTCCCATCCTGTTAATACAGTGCCAGATCAATACTACCCTAATATCTACCAGGAGCCTTATCACAAGAGTCACCTTGTTCATTAGCCAAGATTAGTGCCATGGATCTGTCCCAGATTATGCTCTTGGCCCTGCCAACGTTGTAAACCTTGATTGCAATTTAGACAAAATTAGGACCCGATGTTGGCCATTGATCTTTAGTTTAGCAGCAATCAGAGTGCCTTGGTTCTTTTGTGTGAGAATTACCTCTGTGTGTAGAATATTGATTTCTGAGTTGTCTGGAATTCATATGAAATAAAAACCTTAATGATTCATGCATCTGCTGATGAATTTGCAATATGTTTTTTCTTACTTTGTTTTGGGTTGTATACTAATGTTTTAAAAAAAATGAGCCTGAATATTTTCCTGGACTAACTGATCACATACTCTAAGTATTATGGTGAGTGGTAAATATTTCATTTTATTATCTCTCCCTCTCCTCTGCTTCCCTTTATTGTCATCTCAGGAACAGCCAGCTCAGGCTAACATCTCTAACATCTGCACTGGACTGGAGATTCTCTGCTTCCTCCTGACAGTGCTGCAGTCCCCAGCCATCCTGGCCCATTTTAAACCCCTCCAGCGGGGCATTGCTGCGTGCATGACCTGCGGCAACACCAAAGTTCTTCGAGCTGTTCATTCCCTCCTTTCTCGCCTCATGAGCAACTTTCCCACCGAACCCAGTAAGTTGCCAGTGCCTAATGCCTTAATTCTGACTGGAATGTAGTCCTTGGAAAGCACTGGATATCTGAGTTGTCTGAGGAATCGCTAACTCCCTTCTGTGTTCATTGAAGATGTGCCAAAATATTTGGAGCATTTCTCTGTTGATTGATGCTCATAATGCCATGTGCTGAAAGCAAAGCATTGATTTAGATTCTCAGCTTTTCCTTGTCTGAAGCAAACACTGCTCTCTCCCTCCAGGCACATCAACAGTTGCATCTAAGTATGAGGAATTGGAGTGTCTGTATGCTGCTGTGGGCAAGGTCATCTATGAGGGACTCACCAACTATGAGAAAGCCACAAGCAACACTAACCCCACACAGCTCTTTGGTAAGACCTTTAGCTCTTTAGTTCTACCTTCCTACCCACTATCGCTCTGTTACTCTCACTTTGTTGCTCATAAACCCTGTCTTTTTTCAAATGTTTTACTCACTCCCATTCTTTTCCATACAAAACTAAGCTACCTCAGTCATTTTTAGCAATTAAGTCTGTGAGTGGGTCGTTAAAATGTAAGCCGATGGGTTGTGCTGCTAGGGCTAACATCTGGTCTGTTTAAACAGAGGCCACAGTCCAGCGGTTTGGGAAAGGTTGTCTCGGGAAAGATTGCTGCTTTCAGCCGCCATCCCTTTATGAACATTACTGTTATCCACCCAGATGTCTCAGAGTATTTATGGATAAAGTGTACATCAAAGCTTATTCCAAGGGGAAGTTATTTGATTTATCACTCTTCTATTTGGAATGTACAGTAGGTTTCCAAATAAAGGGCCCACAATGTGACTATTTGAGTAAGGAGGTAATGCTGTTTGATACGGTTTCCAAAAATGGCAATTGTGGTCAATAAAAAAGCTTTAGGTATCCTGCTGTCGCAGTGAGCAGTGAGGGGTGACATTTTAACATTTGTCTCCACTCCAGGGAGCAGCGGCAGAGGGGGGCATTACTCATACCCATCTCTGCCTCTGTGACACTAGAACTTTTGTTAACTTTTAAAAAAACAAAAAGTCCTTGTCATGCCGTGTGAGTGTGTGTGTGTGTGTGTGTGTGTGTGTGTGTGTGTGTGTTTGTGTGTGTGTGTAACCTTGCCCCACAGATGTCAGGGATTGTCATCAGATTATTGTACTTCCCTTTTCTCACCACCATCCTCCTTCCCCTACATTTTTCTTCCAGGAACACTGATGATCCTGAAGTCGGCCTGCAGCTACAATGCCAGCTACATCGACCGCCTCATTTCAGTGTTCATGCGCTCACTGCAGAAGATGGTGCGGGAACACCTGAGCCCTCAGCAGGCCAATCCAGGGGTCACTGAAACAAGCACAGGTACATGAACAGATGTGAATTTAGTTGGAAAATATATACCTTTTATATAACATCATAAAGAGTGATCATATACAAGTATATATGTATAGCTTTGAATTTAAGTGAATACCAATATAAAAGAGATCATTTAAAACTACAAATAACAATGTATTTTTGTTAAAGAGATAGCTACTAAAGTTAGCATGCTCCCAAGCTCCCAGTCTGAACTACTGTCTGCATGGCTAACTGAGATAACTAGCCAATGCCAGTTACAGCTAGCAGCAGTTAGCCGTTAATTCTTAAATCTTACACTCTTTAAGACGGACAAGTGGTTGGCTGGTTAGTAAAACTAGCTGTTAAGTATAAATTAATTACACACTCTAGCATGAATTAATAATGGATCAAACATGTCTCCACACCAGCCCTAACACATTCATAAAAATTGTGTCTAGTGGCAGTAAATGTTTGATTCCACAGTCAGACCTGCCTCACTATGCCTCAATTATTTAACCCAGTTCTTAAGTTCACGGCACCTGAGACACAATTAGAGCTTGGAGATCCACCAGACATCAACTGCCATTTCAGTTACTCTGCAGGGCTGTAGTTTCACCTGGCTCACGTTATCAGGAATGCTAGTGTGTGTACCTTCCCCAATCCTGATCCAACAAGGGGTGGACTGTGTGTGAGGCCAGTCATACACAGGCACACTCACATAGTGACCTTCCTCAGACTCAGTTAGAGCTCAGATATCCAGTGTATCTCAGCAGTACCGAGCTCCATACAAAGACCGTATCAAAGGTTCTATATCAATGGCCACAGCTGTGTTCACAATAGCTGACTTGGTGAGGGGAGATCCACTTTTCAGATAGTCTGGTTTCACAGGGAATGTTTCACAGTGTAGTTCCCACCCTGTATTGTCTCTTAGTCTCTCACAGGAGAAAGCAAACAGATGGTCACCTTGTGCTTCTTTGCTTTTGGTTTGATAGGAGTAGCCACTGTTTGATGCTTGACAACTTGCCTTGTATGACAGTCAGGGTATAGAGTAGAGGTTCACAAGTTTAAGTGTTTAAGTTGTTTAGCTTTCTCGTGACTATTACAAAATTCATCATGGTTCCCTGGCTCCACCAGGTTTAAAGAAGTTAAGCAATACATAATTCCTGTGGCTACTCCTCAGATGGGAGGTAATGGCTGTAAGATACTATCAGTGCTTTAAATGGGCCCCTAATGACTATATCGGGAAACACAGACATTTACCCTCCACTAGGCGCAGTTATAGTCACTAAGACCAAAGGCTGTCTGACCAGAAAGGTCTTTGCCTCTCAAGATTGTTCATGTCACGCTAATCTAATGAGCTTAACTGAAGTAGTTCCATCCTGATTGTATTGAAACAGTTTAGTTGTATTTCTACTGTTATCACTATATATAAAGAATAGAGCATGACTGGCATCGCAAAATGCTGAATTGGTAATGTGAGCATAAATGTGTTCTGAACTAGGGAACAAGGTAAGACTTTTTCTCTTTGAGCGCTGCAGTGGTTTTGCTTCCCTGACTAATATTGACACGCTCAACTTCAGTATTTGTGCAAAAACAAAAAAACGAATGTCAACAAATACTTCCTACTGGTATTAATCCTTATCTGGATAGTAATGTGTTTCTTGGCACCTGCTTTGTCTCAGTCCTGCCTCTGACTGTTGGCACCTCTCCTCTCACAGTGACCAGTGAGCTGGTAATGCTGAGCCTCGACCTGGTGAAGACGCGACTGTCCGTCATGAGCATGGAGATGAGGAAGAACTTCATCCAGGTCATCCTCACTTCGCTAATTGAGAAGTCACCTGACCCCAAAATCCTCCGTGCTGTCGTCAAAATTGTGGAAGAGTGGGTGAAAAACAATTCTCCCATGGCCGCCAATCAGGTGAGGAGGCTTTTTGCTGAGACAGTTTCTACATATACTGTATTATGCATGGAAACAAATAGAAATGCGTGATTCAGCAGATAATCGCATTATTTCTTTGCTGATTTACATCTCCGATTTACTTCTCTGATTCACACCTACTATTATCAAAGGAGATTTTACAAGGCTTGAAACCTTCGGACAAACAACAAGCAAAGCAAATTTTTTTTTCTAAACCCAGGGAGGTCGATATTAGCATAATACCCGCAGAGGTGTCTTTGGTCTTTATTGTCTTTTAAGCTATAGGAGGAGAGCAAGCGGTAAAGGGCTGAGGTGGACAGAGAGATGTGGTTACAAGAAAAAAACAAAGATATTCTGCGTTTTTTAAAATTTTCTCCCCTCTCCTTGTCCTCTTGTCTCTTTCTCTTATCTCTCCTCTCTAACTGCTGCCTCTCTCTCCAGATGCCCAACCTGCGTGAGAAGTCCATCTTGCTGGTGAAGATGATGACCTACATAGAGAAGCGTTTTCCCGATGAACTTGAGTTAAACGCCCAGTTCTTGGACCTCGTTAATTACGTCTACAGGTAATTACCGCCATTCATCACATGGCCAAATGGCCGTGCCACCTGACGCCGATGCCGCCCTTGCATCCATCTTAACAGGAGGGGGGTTATGGTCGGGGTTTGAGGTGGGGAAAAGACACAGGAGGTTGGGTCAAGGAGCAAAGGAAAAGGATGATGAAGAAGTGCACCCTTGGTCATTTTTAAGAAAGGAGGTAAAAGTAGAGAGATGGAAATGGTTACAGTAAGATGATAGTAAGTGGAGGAAGGTTGGGGAATAGAAGCTTTGGATCGTGCAGGAGAGGTCAGAAAGACAGCAGGTAGTGATAGAGATGGATAATGTGCCAGGGTCTTTCACAGGGCTACTGTAGTGTCGGGACTCATGACAGGACACACAGCAGGTGGAGGCCAGAGGGGAGAGACTGTCGTAGTGACCGCTATTCATCAAACCGTGGCACTCTTTTGTCTTCCTGTCTTACACACAAACATATTTAATCAGCCAAATGTACCCTGCATCTCTCCTCCACATCTGCTCCGCATGTCAGAAGATTTAAAAATGAGCCGTAAAGCCATGATGGACAGGGAGTAATGATAATGAAATGACAAAGCAGCTGTGCCAGAACAATATGTGAATAAGAGAATGGTGCAATATGCAGCCGTGGAAGCCTCACCTTTGTTGTTACTTCTATACCACCTTCCCTCTCCTTCTCTTATGTGAATCACACCCATGAGGCCCATTAAGTGCAGCCGGATGATGTAGAAATGATGCCTTTTTTTATTTAATGCGTGACCATTAGTGCTTTACTATTACTGCTTTCTCCACGTCAAAACTACTTCAATTTCACACAATATTCAGTGTAAACTGCCATCTCCTCATGCATCAGTGATCCCCATGACTGAATGACACGGCTGTTTAAACATGCTGCCATGTTGCGTTTGGATATTGCTATAAGACTACCTTCTGTGTTTGTAATATGTTTAGAATCCTACCTACCTGTCTGCCTGCAATGTTTGCAAATACCACCTTCATCCCAAGCAAGATTGATAAGATTGTATTCTGTTAAATAGCAATGATAATTATGACTACAGTTACACTGTAGTACCCCCCAAAATTGAGCTTTAAATATCCTTCATTAGTGTTGTTTGCTTTATTTGTACCCGTTATTCAGTAAACAGATTAAAAAGAGTAAAGAGAAAAGCTACACATACAGATATTCTGCATGGAAATTCCCTTCCTTGCTCAAAAACACCTTGTAATGATATTTACTAATATAAAGATGAAGTAAAAGTCATAAAAAAACATAAAGAATGTGTTTCAGACATTCTGCAAGTGTTGTGCCAGTTTAAGCGAGTATTGGCATGCATCAACTCTTTCCTCTTCACATGACACTCTGCCATTAGTGCCACTTTGTTTGTTGTCAGTGCAGTTGACGCTGCATAAGAGTTACAAAAAAGAAGCTTAGGCAGAGAATTTAGATAGAGATTTTCTTATAGTCAAGTCTGTCAAGAAACACGAGTATTTGACACTAACACAGATGACGACTTTCAAACAAAGTTGAATCAGCAGTCGGCACGTCTTGCAACAACAACTGTATATGATAAGCTTCACGAATGTCGAATCATCGCAGGGTACAGTTGCTCCTGTTCCTTCAGCGCGTGCTTTATTGTTGTGTTTGATATTGTAACTTGTTTTACACAGTTGTCTCACAGTAGTTTTTCATTGCCGTGACAGTTTAGGTATCCTGCTGTTGCAGTAGATGTTCTAAGTGAATTGAATATTTTATTATCGACAAAACGCCTGCGTTATGCAATCATGAATAATGCAGCGTGCAAACACTGAAATAATTGTTTTGTCTGTCATATTACACAGGGACGAGAGCCTCTCAGGAAGTGACATCACATCCAAGTTGGAGCCAGCCTTCCTCTCAGGGCTTCGCTGTACTCAGCCACTAATCAGAGCCAAGTTCTTTGAGGTGTTTGACGCCTCCATGAAGCGCCGTGTCTATGAGAGGCTGCTCTACATCTGCTGCTCTCAGAACTGGGAGGCGATGGGCAGCCACTTCTGGATCAAACAGTGCATAGAGGTAAACAATGCTGACTCTGATCTTTCAGCAAGCCTCTTAAGCCTTTTATCTAGCATTAAAAAGATTGTATTTTTGATGCATAAAACACATCTTTCTTTTGTCTTTCTCCCCCCCTCCACTCTCAGCTAGCCTTTTGAAATGCCTGTCACTCATTTTACTGTCACTGATCACGTTTTGTACTTGTGTGTGTGCTTGTTAGCTGCTGCTGGCAGTGTGCGAACGAAACACCATCATCGGCACCAGCTGCCAGGGATCCATGCTGCCGTCTATCACAAACGTCATCAACCTGGCCGACAGCCATGACCGCGCCGCCTTCGCCATGGCAACGCATGTCAAGCAGGAGCCGCGTGAGAGGGAGAACAGTGAGACCAAGGAGGAGGTGGGACACACAAACAGACCCACACACATGCTACAGTGTGTCATGAGACGCGCTTTCTCACATAATTTAGCATGTTATCCCATTAGGAACGTGTTATATACTGTGGTCCGCAGACAAGATTAAAGCTTTTCTTCCTTGCTCGCTCTTTAGCGGCTGCTCTCATTTACTACCCATTACTTGGAAGCTGTTGATGGTTAATGTGCCCTTTCATAACGTTGTCTTCTTTCCTTTTTGCCCAACATGAAGAATGTCAAAGCTTTCCCACAAGACGAATGTTTTCTTCTCTCTTCTGACAGGATGTGGAGATAGACATAGAGTTAGCTCCAGGTGACCAGACAGCCATCCCCAAGAGTAAAGAGCAGGCCGAAAGAGATGCAGGCAACCAGCTACACATGCTTACGAACCGCCATGACAAGTTCCTCGACTCTTTACGGGAGGTCAAGGTAAGGTTGATCCTCCTGAAACAGGCAAATACTCTGTCTTTCAATTCAATGTGAGCTGAGGAGAGTGATATATCTAACCATTATGAGGAGTTTTCAAAATGACCCTAATTACCCAGAGGTTACTACTGACAGTATTAGAGAAAGCAGCCTTTCTGATGTTTAACTTTTAACATATTTTCCCTCATCTATAGTGTGCAGAATATTTTTATGATCCATGATCCTGCTGATTTATATTCTAGCTATAAAATCAGGAACTGATTAATACCAGGGACATCAGTCAAATACAATTAACCGCCCAGTAGGCTAGTAAATAAGCGGTACTCTTGAGTCCCCAAAGACAAGGATTAAGGACACTATTGCCTTGCTGAGTCAGCAGCTGTCATCTTTCTCTACTTTGTGTTAGACGGGGGCTCTTCTGAACGCTCTGGTCCAGCTTTGTCACATCTCCACGCCGCTGGCCGAGAGGACCTGGGTTCAGCTCTTCCCTCGTCTCTGGAAGATCCTCTCTGACAGGCAGCAGCATGTGAGTGTTACTTACTGGCCTCTGTGTAGTTACACCCTGAGCAGAGGAGCACAGAGCCAGTGTGATTGTTGCGGTTATGTGCGTGACCAAATTATTTTATGTTCAAAACGTTTACACCCATTTACACCGCCTTCTCAAGGCGGTAATATTGTGATATTTTGCCTTGCCATCTGTCTGAAAGTTACATAGGCTGAAGGGGGAAAGTGGAGGTAGCAATAGAGCTGCAACAGAGGCGAATTTACGTCTGTGAGTAAGGATAAGCTGATGCCGCTCGTAACTGTACAGCTTTTCCCAGTACGTAAAATCTCATATGTGTCTCTTTGGATGGACAGTTTGGTCACTCCCAAATGAAGCATACTTATCTCTACTCTTTATCCCCAGTATTTTTGACTTTGGCTTTTTAACATTTTTTATTTTGTACACACATGCGCGCGCACGCACACATTCATCCATCAACTCTCTATATCATTTCTGTATCTTATCAATGACGTTAGCAAGCAGACTGTAACTCTGACCTTGGCCATCCCATTTCTGTCTCCAAACGTGCAGTTCCACTTAATGAGGACAGATTAATTTATGCTAAAAATGGAAACGAGAAAGCTGAAGGAGGAAAGCTGTAATGAGTTTAACGAACCAGATGCATATAGAGTATTTTGAGACTTGTTGAAAGGCCTTGATTTGAAGTGATTGAGCTCTTAAACATCTGAAAGACACAGTCAATAAAAAGATGAAAATGATTTGGAATGATGACATTTTCTGCCTGTGACGGGCATGAAGTCACAAATATGTCACATGTTTATTCTGATGCCTGGCTCAGCACTGCGTTTAATGCCACCATTACTCTATAATAATTTATGGGGGGGGGAGAGGATAGGGTTATGACTGCTGCTCACTCAGGCTTTATATCTCTAGGCTGATTATTACATGAGAATGATAGAAAAGCATATTTCTCTATGGAAGGAATTAACTTCTGTCCACATACTGGCCTTCTCCACCATCAGCCTAATTAAGGTGACCATCAAGGCATTAATTATTCCTTTCTGTCAGTGGGCAGTGAAAATGATATTCATTACCAATACATCATTTATTTCTGAGTGTGTGTCAGTCATGATTATCAGAGCAGTAACTCTATGGTCACGCTCGAAGTCTGTTCTGCAGGCGCTGAGAGAGAGCGGCCAAGTGCACTTCAAACATGCAAATAATGTTTTTTATGTATTACCCTCATTTAAGATACAAATGAAAAATAATTACTGACTGGGTTAAATCATTGCAGTCACTTCCATGACATCAATATTTTCCTATATTGATTATGTGCTCAAAAATATGTATTAGAAATCCTGTAGTCTTAATGCAGAAGCAGGCTGAAAACAATGTATTATTCCCAGTCATCTCACCTGTTTCCTCCTACCTTTGTTACTGGAAAAAGGCATCACATACATGCAACAGAATGCCTTCATCAATAAGCTATACCAGTGCACTAGTGCTTAAGTGTGACTGGGTAGTTTGATGAGCTCCCTTTATCCCCCCTCCAGGCTTTGTCAGGAGAAATGAGTCCTTTCCTGTGCAGCGGCAGCCATCAGGCCCAGAGGGACTGCCAGCCCAGTGCCCTAAACTGCTTTGTGGAGGCCATGTCCCAGTGTGTGCCTCCTATTCCCATCCGCCCTTGTGTGCTCAAGTACTTGGGAAAGACGCACAACCTCTGGTTACGATCCACTCTTATGTTGGAGCAGCAGGCCTTTGAAAAGGGCCTCAGCCTGCACAGCAAACCCAAGCAGAGCACCGAGTTCTACGAGCAGGAGAGCATCACACCACCTCAGCAGGTAATGTACTTAGATTTGGAGTTGGCAGCATTTATTTAGTTTATGACTGATCGAAGGTCTTTGAATTTTGCATAGTTCCCACAATTGACAATCATTGTACAACGTAATGTTTCGTCCAGGGCACTATGTCAGGAAAATGCTTCTTAAAACTGCTATTGGTCTTTTTGTTTATCCTTCTCTTCCACAGTAGAGGATCTTGAAAGTATATTTGTCGTGTGTGTTGCAGCCTCGTGTTTAAAGCTGGCAAATCTGGCTCTTATACTGTTTGAGCTAGACTCATTAGAAAAGCTGCTCTCACTCAAAACTTTCCAATTCCTTCTGCTGCCATCTACATTTTGTTCGTCTTCTCCATAGGAGATTTTAGACTCCCTGGCAGAGCTTTACTCTCTGCTCCAAGAGGAAGACATGTGGGCCGGCCTGTGGCAGAAAAGATGCAAGTTTCCAGAGACCGCCACAGCAATTGCTTATGAACAACATGGCTTCTTTGAACAGGTGAGAGTCAGCATGGCCATTATAGAATGTATGCACTGTTGCAAATTTATTGGGCTCACTGCTCTACAAATAACTCCTACTTCCATAAAGGTGTTATTCAACTTCATGGTCATTATGGAAGCTTTAAATTGCATCAGATTTTACTAAGAGATGTAATAATTTGTCAAATGAAGGTGGACAAATACTGTGCCGAGGCAGGCACCTTGCACTGTTAATTATTTATCAGTCTCACAAAGCCTGTGCTAAAACTTTAATGTGTCTGTTCAGGCCCAGGAAAGCTACGAGAAAGCAATGGAGAAGGCTAGAAAAGAACACGAGAGGAGCAATGTCTCCCCAGCCATCTTCCCTGAATACCAGCTCTGGGAGGACCACTGGATACGGTAAGATTACTGGAACAGAGAGGATGCTGTTATCCCAGAGGGCAGTCTATCTTACACATCAAGAGAGCCAGCAGAGCACAAAACCACAGTGGGATTTTTAATACCTTCATATATATCCTGTGCACCATTGATCTTATAAACCAGATAACATACAATCCATTCATGACACCAATTCTTACAGTAGGGCTTTCAAAAACAATATTTGAAAAATACATCAGACACACTGAATTTCTGTATGATATATGTTTTCATGTATAAATATGTCGATCTCACCTTTTTCTTTGCAGGCTTAGATATAATTTTTATTCAAAAATGTGGCGTAGTTGCTGTCACTGGGAAAATTGGTATCTGTCAGCAGGGGAAATTCCATCAAGTCCATGTTCTTGTGATGCATCAGAAATAAATGTCTCCTTCATAACAACTTGCTGCAGTCTAGGATGACCAGTGACTCTCCCTGTTGTATCTGCCTGGTTTAAAAAACATTTTATTACTTTAAATCAGGTCCAATGTTATGTGTAGTTTACCCCAAATATTTGGCATATTCTGTGATTCAAATCAAATGGAGACATACGGCTGTATAGGTGAAGAAACCATAAGGAGCCTGTGCAAATGTTAAAAACCCTAAAGGAAATTTGTGAAGCCTAAATGACAGAGGAAAACCTCCCATGGGGACATCCCCGATGAAGAACTGTGAATTGGACTAATTAAAGGATACATTTTATTGCAAAAACTTAATTAGCACCGTTGTAGCACATTTAAGAGCCTAACTTTTCATCTCCGTTGTCTCCATGTCCAGCTGTTCTAAGGAATTGAACCAGTGGGAGCCGTTGACAGAATACGGGCAATCTAAAGGCCACTCGAACCCTTATCTCATGCTGGAGTGTGCCTGGAGGGTTTCCAATTGGGCGGCCATGAAGGAAGCTCTGGTACAGGTAAGGAGCACAGTCGCCGTGTGAAAATGTATTCATGCATGGAATTCCCATAAACACACACCCACATACACGAGCGCTCTCACTGTCTCCCAAAGGTTGCAATAACCCCCAACAGTTTGACAGAAAATAGAAATTGTAACCACAAGTTCTCACTAACAAAATCACAGACGCAATGGAGCCTCTAGGCGTGAACTCGTTGAACCGGAGACTCGACTCCTTTTCTCTATTACATTCCTGGTATCCAGTACAGTGCTGCAGCCCAGGCCTCTTGTCAGTGTGAAGTATAGTAACTTGATATTGGGACCGTCCTGCAGCTCCACAAACCCACACCTCCATGGAGGAAGAGAGAGCTGGCCGTAAAGCTGTGGAAATGCAGTTCAGCTGTTTGGCCTGTTAATTTATTGGCCTCATGTTTTCTAAAACAAAGTGTAGACGGGTGGCGAGCGTGTGATAGTACCTTGCATATAACAAATACTCCTGCTTTGCTCTTTCAAGGAGACTTGGAACCAATCCATTGAGCCGCTCTGTCCTAAGGTGACACCTAATTAAATTGTCTGGATGGCCACACCGACTCCGCTGTATCCCTTCCTCTGTGTTTCATTCCTTCCCTCCTCTGTGTACCCATTTCTCTTTCTTTTGTCTCTTACTTCTCCGACTTCTCTTCCCTACTTCTTTTTGTCATTACTTACCCTCTCCACATCCACCTCCATCTCTTCATCCCTCGCTCTGCAGCTCTGGATTTAGCAGCTAATATTTACGACAGCTGTGCTCGTGAATAATTACCCTGGCATCTGCTGCGGGGTGATTTGTTTTATGGTGGAGGAGAGGAGCAAGTCTTTCAGTTGCCTGCCTGCCCACTGCTCACCACCTCAGAGGCAAAGTCCAAATGTCCCCCGCTTTCAATTAAAGCTGGCTCTTGATAAGGGCGGCCCTGTCTCCAGGATATTCATCAAGTGTCACCCCTGATAAGTGCGCTTTGACCGATCACTGTAATTTTCTCCAACATCAGAAGAGCTTACACAAATACACACCTAGGCTTTCTCACTCTCTCGCTCTTTTCACTCTTCCTCTTCTTGGTCTTCTCTCATTCTGTCTTCATCACGACCACATAACAGCAAACCGCAGGTTTGACGTATCAGCCTCCCGTAGGATGTTGTTTGTGTAGTGTTAATGCATTCTGCGTTTTAATCAATAGCGGGGCCATTTCCTCTCCTCTGCTTGCGTGTCAGACTCGTCAGGTTGATTAGTCATTAGTACGAAAGTCCTGCTGAAACCATTCAGAAAATGAATTGGAAACTGTATTGTTGTGTATTTGTCCAAGCACTAAATTATGCAAGGAAAGTGTCATAGGCCCATTTCCCTTGGATGTTTACATTTAATTAGAACTGCCATGCTCCTTTCTGTTTAACATAATAGAAACAAACATTGAAAAACAGCATATCACATACACCAACAGTGTATCTGTTTCTACTGAATGTCATATTAATTCCTTGATATAGATATATTATTATATATAGATATGAATCTTTAACTGACTGCTGCCGTCAGTCAGCTGATCCGAAAAGAAAAATGCAAGGCTGCTGCAATGTTATATTTTGCATGCAAAAAATCTACACATTGATTTCTGATATAATTCAATCTCAACAGGAAGAAGTCTTTGGTTTTGTCTACAGGAACACTGAAAAAAAAGTGATATGGTATCATTACCTTAAACAAGATATTCATTTGACTAGATTTTGTAGGCGTGTCTGCATGTCCCTAAGAAGTCTTGTATGAATTTTTCCTAATGGTTAGACTTAATGGTTATAATTTATCATTTGTGAGGTCTCAATTACGACAAACATTTGATCAAATTTAATTTATCCTCCTTTTAATTTCTTTTGATCAACAAGACTCAAGCTCATCTGTGTGACGGTCCACATTTCTGAAGTTAAAAATCTTTAAAGCTTTAATACCGCAATTTTGCGTTTTACTTGCACCAACCTGTTGGCAAGATGTAGATTAACCTACTCTAGTAACCATTTTCCTAAATATGTAAAATGTACCTGTATTTGGACCAAGTGCATGCCGCATGTCTTTATACACAACTGCAGTGATTGAATAATGAAGATAATTTGCCCAAAAGCTGTTTTGAATTTGGCTAGAAATGTGTTTGAAAAGGTCTTAAATAGCACATGTAGACTCTGTCTCAATATTTGATCCTTTAAAGTTTTTTATCTCAACATTTAATCCTGTGTGCTGCTGGTATGAATTCTTGCAGGGAAACTGACAAATTGCTTACTTGATTGCACGGAAATAAAATACAATTATACAACAAACTGCATAAACACCCAAAGTGTGTTCCTTTCTCCAGTCTACTCCATAACTTACTAAGGTAACGCACTTTAGGGCCACCGTCATTTGCAGTCTCCAGCAGTTGTCCACTCGCTCTCCCCACAGCTGCAGTTAAGCCACTTTATCAGCCAGCCTAAATGCAGTTGTCCATTTCCCTCTTCTTCCATCTCATCATAATTCCTTTTTTCTTTGCATAGTAGCTCTCCGAAGATGTTTGTTTTCCACTAATCTCAGCTAGCTTGAGGGCTTATTTTTTAGGGTATATCGTGACTGAAACAGGTACGTGTTTAGCGCGCCAAGAGGGTCAGACGGATGTTATAAATATTTGTATTGTTAAAAACAAATTGTTTTTCTAAATAAAACAACTCTCCAAGTATGATCGTCAATATAACGGAAATAAAATATCATATTTATTCTTTCTCTGCGGCCCAGTACCAAACAATGGGTACCAGTCCGCGGCCCGGTCGTTGGGGACCACTGCTTTAAAGCATAAAAGAGCAAGATGAGGTTATTTCCAGTGCAAACACAATTAAAGCTTGATTTTCTGGAGGCAGGAGATTGTAGAATAAGTTAGACTCATAGAAGAATCAAACTACAGCCCATTTATGCTCTACAGATGAACGTAAAGATGAATAAGCCAAATTTGGAAGATGGATGTCAGAACCACTGCTGTAGTGAGACTCAACCTCCCAGATATGGTCTCATATTTTCAGGGTAATTGACCAAGGTACGCAATTAATATGACGTTGGTATATTGATCATTAAAAATCTGAATCATCACGGACCATTTACCTTTTCAAAGACAAATATTTATTATATTTAATCTTTTTTAAACTAATATGAATTGGTGTTTAAATTGGACCATTTCTGTTTTGGGGGGGCTAATGTGGATACCAATATTGGAGAGTGATCAAAAGTATATTGGCAAATATTCTTTAAATATCAATGTATAAATCCCTTGAATTAGATCCCTCAAAATAAATGCTTGTGACAAAGATATTTAATGGAGGCAGGATTTTTTTAGTGTTCATCAATAAAATTCAAAATGACATCAGTGTAGTAAAAACTTTACTGGGAATCTAATAATTCTAAATTACCCAAGCTTTTTATTTCTGCAATACGTTCTGTTTGAAAAAAGTTTTCACATGGCAGCATAAACGGTATAGACTGCATACATTTATATACCAATATAGCTGTGATAGGCCAATGTCAGCTGATAAAATCAGGCTCTAGTTTCAATGTGAAAATTGAGTTTGTTTGAATTTCTAGGTGGAGCTGAGCTGTCCTAAGGAGATGGCATGGAAGGTGAACATGCACCGAGGCTACCTGGCCATCTGCCACCCAGAGGAGCAGCAGCTCAACTTCATTGAACGGCTGGTGGAGATGGCCTCCAGCCTGGCCATCCGCGAGTGGAGGAGGCTGCCACACATCGTCTCCCACGTGCACACACCACTCCTGCAGGTCAGTGTCCTAAATGCACAAACAGGATTTTTTTTCTTTACCTCTGTTGAAATGCTCCATTTAGACTGACACAGCAGTCAGGAAGCCTGGAAGAGCGGTGAGGAGGAAGTCAGTTTATTGTGATAAGCACTTGAAGAGATGCATGTCGAGAGATCATCAGAGGCCCTGAGATGTTGTGTTGTTGAGTAACTGCTGATAACGGTCTCTATCTCTCTCTAGCTCTCTCCATTTTATAAAATTGAGATAGATGATTAAAAAAAAATATCAAAAATCTTTAAGCCTCTTTGATGCCACCACAGGAGATTACAATAGACAGGGGCAAAGAAGAAAAAGGAGAAAGAGGGGAGACTTAGGCGATAGAAAATTGAAAAAAGGTAGAGTGAACAGAATGGCGAATGCGGGGAGAAAAGAGAGAGAGAGAGAGAGAAGAACGGGAGAAAGAGAGTTGGTTTAGGATGGCTGTAATTACTTCCCCGCCATCAGATACCATTTGATTAAATACCTGCAGCAGAATTACATTTACATGATGAATGGGACAGTCTGAATGAAGGTTAGAAATGGGCCATCAGCTGATATTAACAGATAATTGTGAAAAATATTGTATTGCCTAATTTATTTTGTTTTGGGAGATTTGATTTCGGAGCAGGGGGGTTAAGTCTTCAGCACAGCTCTGATTCACTACATTTATCTTTTCAAAATGGCTATTTGAATTGGGTGACTACGTTCTGCTTTACTGTGTGTGTGTGAGTGGTTTTTTGGGTGTGCATGTGCTCGCATATGTGCAGTCCAATTATTTACCCTAGCCAAGGGAAAACAAGCTATTTATTCCTCTGCCCAGCCAAGCGGCCTGTTGTAAATCTCCATTCCAAACTCTATATCTCATATTCACGAGTCCATGAGCCTCGGAGAATGAGAAGCCCAGGCTCTGCAAATACAGTAGGGCTCAAATACCATTTGAATCAAGTTATCATCAAATCCCAGCTCTTAGCAGTGACTGACGATCAATGGATTATCACCCACGCTATCGATTATGAGGGTTGGCATTGATATTGATTGATGAGTAGTTATAATGGAATGATTGATTGTATGTTCACAGAGCGGCTTTGGGCCAATCAATGAGGTTTTTTTCTCTCCAAGGAATGAGATAGAAGCCCTCGCTTATC
Organism: Diplodus sargus; assembly: GCA_903131615.1. NCBI lineage: Eukaryota > Metazoa > Chordata > Actinopteri > Spariformes > Sparidae > Diplodus > Diplodus sargus. The sequence continues at coordinate 2,437,303 of CAEMYA010000140.1, read as the reverse complement.
ATTTTCACATTTTCCCATCGCCTTGTCCTTTTTTCTGTGCCATATAGGAGTCGATTAGCTGTTAAAGTAATATAGGAAGACATAATGATTTTCCCCGCAAAATGATTCTGGCGGCATTAAAATACATATTGCTGGACTGTATTTTAATGCAATAATTGTTTGTGTTTTTCTGGCTTACGCATATATTGTACTATATTCACAATCCTACAAAGTTTCTCTTACAGATGTGCACCATTAGTCATCTTTAGTTAGCTCTTATTTCACTGGTAATGGTAAAATGCTTTATAAAAAATGTGTTTATTGCAAAGTGGCAACTGATGTTTAGAATACTTTGTGAATGGTAAATAATGTGTAGTTGATCTATAAACAATATTTGGATGGCCATTAATTGCAGCATTTATAAATGGTTTATAAAACACTGCATTGTTTGTTAAGAGCGACTTGACAATTACAGGGTTCTTTTAAAACAATTTGTAATAACTTACTATTAATCGCTTTTTTTCTCGGCCATATGTGAGTGGATTGTAACGTGACTTGAACAATGAGACCTTCCCCGTCTCTTGGTTGCCTACACAAGCCTGTGGATGAAGTTGTTTAATGATGCTGGACTGTGGATCTCTCTGTAAAGGAGGAAAGGATGCGACTTTATGCAAGTTCTCAAGTGCCTCGTTTCAGTGCCTCTCTTGGCTCCGATAACAGATAACAGTAGCTAACGTTAGCTTAGAAATGTAGTCTGCTAACTGAAACAAACAAACTAGCTATAGATTATCACTAATAGTTATTATAAAGTGTTACCAAACTTCGCTACCCTCATTAGTTTTCACCAGAAATACGGGTCAGTTAAAGATATTCTTATTTTATTGATTTACACGATTATATTACACATCGACATGATTTGGACCTGAATGTCCTGTCTTCCTTGTCAAATGTTGTTTATAAAATCCGAGTATCACGCCTAAGATGTAATGTATGTATTACTTTAACAGAAAATGTTTGACCTCTTAAGGGAAATTGTTTTCTAAACACGCCCTCTAGTCTAAGTTTACACTTCTTGGTCATTAGGAACATCTGTACAATAATGGTGTTAATGTTTTGCTATGAGAGCATATGGTAAAGCATTGTGTACTGTCAAGGATGAGCTAGGGCTCATCAGATCTAGCTGTCCGTAGAAGTTAATGTGTCACTTTGATCCATCTTGTTTTTGGAGGCTTTCAGCCCCTCGGATTGTTGAGTAAGCCAGCATTGTCTTATGTCCTCATATCTGTCAATACCCTGACAGTAACAGTCCTATTTTTCTTATCATTTTAGGCTCTGTCTTTGACTTCATCCTTCATATTTTCTACTCTCTATGCTTTTACCTCAGACCCTCACACAGAGTCATTTTTTCCATTAACACAGTCTCACACCTTTTCTTTTTGCCATCACCTTTCGGCTTGTTCCTTCCATCTATCTCCTGATCCTTGTTCTCCACATCTCCCATGCCATCTTTCCACCTCTTATCTGAAACCTTGTCTCTAAACACTCTATATCCACTTTCTAACCATGTTGTCACCCTATTTTCTCACTCCTTTTGCTCTGCTTTGTTGAATTGATTGAGATATTTTAGGAATTCTCTGCTTCATTGTGCAGTACACCACACACTGAAAGCAACAAGTAATAATGGGAGGGTGATGAGGCAGAAATGCACAAGACATTTCTGATGGCAAAAAACCTTATTATGCATGTTAAAACACCAAGAGCAAGCACAGCTTTAACATGTTGTGTGGTTCTGGAGTATCAACTTGAAAATGGAATAAAAAAATGTACATGAGATTTCTTTAACTTAGAAAATATGACAGTCACTGACAGCAGATGGACGCCGTGTGGGTTATGCAGTGCCAACGAAACCAAATTTGGCTAGTAGCGTAGATTTGTTGTGTTGTGTAGACAGAATATTAACAAGATTAAGTGCAGCTGGTATACTGTCTGGACCAAATCTTTGAAGCAGACCGTAGAGCCAGCCTGGGAACACAAAATGTAAACTGTAAACAAAAAAGTTAGCCATTGCAGGCGTGAGAAGCATTTGGCGGCTGCTTCAGATCTATCACCATAAAAGTTTAAAGAGTGCGAGTGTAGTGAGTGTGTTCTAGAGATAATCACGATCCTGTGTGTATGATACAAAAAGTTGAGATTTCTTTCTTCTTATATCTCCCCACCAGGCGGCACAGCAGATCATTGAGCTACAAGAAGCAGCCCAAATTAATGCAGGGCTTCAGCCGGCTAACCTGGGCCGCAACACCAGCCTTCATGATATGAAGACTGTGGTGAAGACCTGGAGGAACCGACTGCCTATTGTTTCTGACGATCTGTCGCACTGGAGCAGCATCTTCATGTGGCGCCAGCACCACTACCAAGGTACGACACAAACGCCCACAGACACAGTACTGCCTGTCAGATTTGTCACCACAGAGGCATACATTTATGTCCAGGTACATGACTTTATGCAGGGTGTATGAATCTTACAGGGTGATACTCTCATGCAGACACACTCGGATTGCTGGTTTGGTTTTTACCAGTTCCACAAAGAGCACTTCTTAAAGAAGGCCACAATGTTCAGAACTTCTTTAGGGTCTCTGAACATTTCCAAATGTCAGCTTGCTACAGCACTCTCGCTCACTCACTCACTGCAGGACATAGTACACACACACTCTGACACACACACATATTTACCTTGCTCAGTGTTCAGCTCTCTCCCGCAGTGACTTTGAAACCATTCAGAGAGGCAGCCACTGCAAAATGTGATGTCTCAAGCAACTTGAGCTCCAACTCGCACAGTGAGGCACTGCAATAATGAAAGCACTGCTTCTGCAGCACCATGCCAATAAAATCCACTTCATTTATACGTGACAGCCTTCAAACTTATGTTAAAGTGAAATGGAATTTTCTTGATGAAATTCATCGCCATGGCCCATTTACTGTTCAATACGTTTAGTGTCCCCAGTGCCCCCTGCATTATGAGAGCTGAGCTTTCAGTCTGCTAGAAGATCACCACACTCCTCTAAGATATACCTTTTTGCGTACTCCTTCAAACATGACACTTGTGTTAAAAGAGAAAAATACCATGTTCATCACTGTTTTGTCTCTGTCCACAGCCATAGTGACAGCGTATGAGACGAACACGCAGCACGATCCAAACAACAACAATGCCATGTTGGGAGTTCATGCATCGGCTTCTGCTATCATTCAGTATGGCAAGATAGGACGCAAGCAGGTACTGGTTTAGGCTTATAAACCATTTTTACTAAGTCATGAAGTTCCTTTCTTTTAATTGTGTTTGTAAAATCATATCACACTCTTGTTTCCCCAGGGTTTGGTGAATGTGGCTCTTGACATCCTGAGTCGTATCCATACCATCCCCACAGTGCCCATTGTTGACTGCTTCCAGAAGATTAGACAGCAGGTCAAATGTTATTTGCAGCTGGCCGGCGTCATGGGCAAGAATGAGTGTATGCAGGTGAGCGTCCCTGTACCACATAAGACACCCTCTGTTTTATAGTAGGCGGGATTATATGGAAAAACGTTACGTGGTGGATTGAAGTGTGAAATTTGGTATAGAAGACCCTTGGGTTATCCTAAGACATCCTAGAAGAGGTGCCCAAAAGAATTGAGTTATACATAATATAAACATAATGACCGGCCACCGCTGTCAATGTTGTCCATTCATTTGTCACGATGGAACTTCATTCAAAGCAGAGCTCCACCAAAGAGACTGCAATTGTTGCGGAAGGTTTTAGCACTGCCGCAAAACAAAGACAAGATTTTTTTAGGTTTGATTTCATGGGCGAATGGTGAATTTAAGCTGCACACAGTAAAAGCACTACACCCTAAGTTATCTTGAAATTGATTATTATTGTCATTATTTGTATAATTTCTACAAGTCACCGTTTGGGAGAGTCAAACATGTTTCCTCCCCGAGGGTTTTGAAAATACCATTGATGTGTATTTCTTTAAAGTTTTGCCCCATACCAAAAGCAACCCGCATGTATGGGTAGCTGTCAAGAAGCTGTCCAAAAACCCCAAGAACAATCACAACAATGTTTGTATCCACTGTTTTTACTACAATTCTCTGCACACCTCTTAGTAGAGCATCTATTATAAATCACTGTTAATTACTTTTATTAGTATAGACATGCACATTTCTATTTCGGTTTGTAAAAATAAATACTTTCTTGGTAAACTCACTGTCTACAAAGAGCAAAGCTAATTTAGTTTGTGCAATCCTCATGTGTCATCAAAATATAATAAACGTATCCCATCCATGTAACACCTGCACCATAATGCAGCACAGCTGCAAGAGATTTGGACTGTGGTAATGCATGCTCCAATTTGAAATAAGCCAGCCTATACTGAGGAACAACACATTTGATTCATTAAGTGTGATTTAAATACTTGGGCTGATTTCTGTTAGTAATAGGTGGAGGCTTAGTTAGTGGTAAGAAGTCTTTTGGGTGGCTCTAGGTGACAAGTTATAGCTGCGAGACTTATAAGAGAGTGTAACTCAGGAGCTTGCTCTTAAGCCCATGGAGTACTCTGATTAATAGGAGCAGTTCAGCACACCACAAGTCATTAAAAGTGCCAGTAGACACTCTTCTCTCTCTTTCTTTCTCTCTTCTATCTCATCTCCTCTGGTTCTCTCTGTCTCTCTCTCCCGCTACACATCGTTTGTCACAGCAGTACATAGGGGACACCTAATCAGAGGCTCACCATAATGGAAGTTTAGTTCCCCGAACACCTCTTTTCTTACTTCTTAATGAACACTGAGCAGTTTGTTTGTTTTTCACCTGTGATTATGGCCCTGTCTAAAGCTGAGTGTTGCGGTATCTTGTTCGCGATTCCTCTCCCCAGCGTCCACAAAAGTTTCTTAACTGCAGTTTGGTGTAAAGTTAAAGCTGTGTTGTTCACTCTACCTCTGCTAGGGTTTGGAGGTGATCGAGTCGACCAACCTAAAGTACTTCACCAAGGAGATGACGGCCGAGTTCTACGCTCTGAAGGGCATGTTCCTTGCTCAAATTAACAAGTATGTTTTAGTGTTGCCACTTGGTAGCAAACTTTAACCGAATCACAATCTGAATTCATCCTTTTGTCTGTCACTGTCTTCTCTTTGTTTGTCACTGCCTTGTCCTCAAAGTGGTCCCTGAACTCCGCGTGGGTGTTTTTTGCCCATCAGGACACAGCAGTCATGTTTAATCTGCACTTCTTGCCTCAGACTGGCTCACCTCTGAGATTATGTTACTGGGTCAACCCCATGATGTGGTTTAGATATTAACGTGCATCTGTGTCATCAGTTTGTGACGGCGTCAGTAATGTGTTTTTAGCTGCAGGGATTGCCTGTGGAGCATACAACTGCTCTTTTCATGCTTTGCTGGGTACCCACAGCCCCACTCTTTAACACCCCTTCAGCAGCCCCTTTTCACCCGTCATCTTTGACGTGACATGGCGTCCTGAGGGGTGAAAGACAAATTGAGGAAGGCTTATTAAATGTATATGCAGCTCAATAATTAACTCGAGGCAATTTGCAGAAATCTCTGGGATCAGCAGAACTTGCCTCCACCTCAGCAGGGTTTATTGCAATCATTAAGTTTCACTTACACCAGGGGAGAATTAACAGCAGAGTGGGGGTTAGGGGTTGAAAGAGTGTGTGTGTGTATGTGCGTGCGCATGTGCAACCACATGTGCTAAGGATTTTGGGATCATTCAATTAAACGGGTGTCAGAGATTTGACAGTCTGTTGGGTGCCTGTGCTCCTGTTGAGCCGAGTAGTGGAAACTGTTAATGTACTTTAACACTGGCAAAGTGACTGAGGCAACCCCATTAAGTATTACTGGAGGGTCCTCGGCTCTGACTCCCATAGCAATCAAGCTCCCATTTCTTAATCACATGCCAAAATGCCTTTTATAATAACACATTTTAATTGATTGGCTTGGGAGACATTTCACTGTAAGTAAGTGGGAGAGTAGTTTTGGAAGCACTCCTAAAATGGAGGTCCATTTACCAACTGTAGCTCAGTAAGGCTTTTTCATTGACAGGCCTGTCTTCTTGTTTTGACTGCAGGGTGGTGCGTCTCCGGTGCCTCTTGCATCTTATTTATTAATCAAAGGCTGAAAGGTGTGCGAAAATTATTCAGACTGCGTGCCAACAAGCAGTTAGAAGCTGCTTGGCGTGGTGAAAACAGCTGATGATTCAGAATATATTTCCCTGTCAGCATAAATGGTGCAGTCAAAATGTAGGGGGGCCCCTGCCAGATTTCACCTGTCTATTTCTTTGCCTGCTATTTAACAGTTTCTAAATCGGATGCTCAAAGTGTGACTGCTAGATTGCAGTGCCAGAATAAAAAAAACCCCAAGGAGTCTCAAGTTTATCAGCCTGCAGATTTCTCTGAGCTGCAGCGATGCTCTTCACGGTCACTGTATTTGTATACAGATAAATATAGCCGTTACGAGGAGGTTTTTACCTTGCTGCGGCACTGTCATTTCTGATAAAATACGAAGACGTTAAGCTCATATGTCACCCGGCATTAAACGGATTGATCCACACAGTATGATAGAGTTGGGTTCAACTCATATTACAATATAGCAAAAAGCCTGAACTCTGGGTGACATTAATTCATGCTGGGTTAAATGCTTACTCTGTAATGCTGAGGGGAAAGGCCTTGAAGATTACAGCAAATGAAATATGGTGCTTATTGATGTGTAGTACATAATTCAGAATGTGATCATCGTAATCTGTTTCACACTCAATCTTTCTCCTTTTCAGCCCCCCTCTCCCTTCTCCTAACAAGTAAATCCATCCATCTCTTTCAACACTCCCCACTCGCTGTTTTCTTTCCACTCAACCCTACCTCCTCTCCCTTCCTCCTACTCTTTGCCACCTCCCCTTGACTACTCCACAGTCCATCCCTTCACTCTCTAATGCTCTCCGTCTTCTCATCTCAGGTCAGAGGAGGCCAACAAGGCCTTTTCAGCAGCGGTGCAGATGCACGACGTCCTGGTTAAGGCCTGGGCCATGTGGGGCGACTACCTGGAGAACATCTTTGTCAAGGACCGCCAGCTCCACTTGGGTGTCTCGGCCATCACCTGCTACCTCCACGCCTGCCGCCACCAAAATGAGAGCAAGTCACGCAAATATCTCGCAAAGGTGATAACTGAAGTGGAAGGGATGCTTTTTGTGTGATTGTGTGAGGTCTTTGTTTTTTTTTGTTTTTCAGACAAGGTCACTTTTAATTCCCTTGTTTCCTGACCCCATCTAGCCCATTTATTATTGGTGCTGCTGAGAAAAAACCCTTTCCCCCTTTCAAACTCTGCCACAGTTTCAAACAGGGAGTTGTAGTGATTAGATCGATTAAAGTCCAGCGGTAGACAGTAGTGTGTGGATGGGTTCTCATGGCAGATCGATGGTCGAGTGAAGGCCAACCCCTAGCATGCGGGGGGGGAGTGTAACAGACTAATGGCCTCCCCTTGGAGACACTCCAATCTCATGACCCTCTATAGACCGACCTTTCTCTCACAGTCAGACCTATGCTACCATACTTACCCATCGAGTAAGCCCTGTGTGGGAGGCAAGGCTCCCTTGCTAACAACCACCTAACCTTCTCACACAGACGCACACCAAGTCATTCAGCACAGCCCCTCCAGAGGTTAGCACAGAAAGACCTCTGTATGTTCCTATAATGGGTGCAACTCTGAAAGCTGCTCTGCTCTGCCATACTGTACAGAGGTCAGGTGGTTCCCTATAGCAGAAGAAGCAGCAACATCAAATTAGATTATCACAGCACAAAAAGTAAGAATATAATTACGATTTAGGTAAATTCATTGACTTTTTGCCTCTATAAAAACTGTATCTTATTTCTCTTATTTATTAATGAATCAACGGGGGATGAGAGATTGTGAAAACTTGACTAAACTGCCTGCTGGGTCTCTCTTTCAAAGAGCCACAGGAGAGTCCGATTAGAGAGACTCATCCTCAGCGTCAAGCTCGATAAATAATAAATATGCTGTTGCCACATCCAGTGTTAGCATCAGGCATTACTATCATTATCTGTTTTAATAATGGCTGCTAGCAACTCCTCATTCCAATTAGATGTTATACTGGTGACCCCCTCTGGTATTGTGCTGCCAAACTGGGTTGGCAGTGCATAGTCCTGACGGGTGAAGTGAGATGACCAGTCATTACCAGTAATTATACACAATCTGTGTACCGGGGTTGGCTCACTGACGAGAGCCTGGGGTGGGTTGAGTGGGGTTAATGTCTTCATTATAATGTAGTTGCACACGCAAGCACGCCAGGGGAGGCGAGATCATCTCCACACTGGCTCAGCTTTGATCATGTTCAGGATCGCCAAGATGTGCACATTCATTGCTCCTGCTGTGAACAGAGCCGGGGAAGCAGCAATGGTCTGATTAATGATGGAAACCTTGCCTCTGAATATTTGGTGTCAAACCGTAACTACTTTTTTATGAACGGAACATGTTCATGTGACTGCCTTGTTTGTTGCATTTAATTTGTTGTTTTTTATTTACCTGCCTGTCTGCATGTCTTCACCTCGTGCCCCCGCTTCTGTTTTTTTTTTAAAATTTTATCTGTAGGTGTTGTGGCTTCTCAGCTTTGATGACAAGAACACTCTGGCAGATGCTGTGGACAAGTACTGCATCGGAGTCCCTCCCATCCAGTGGTTGGCATGGATACCGCAGCTCCTGACCTGCCTGGTTGGTTCAGAAGGCAAACCGCTGCTCAACCTAATCAGCCAGGTGAGCCTTTTTCAAACCTCCCAGATTGAGATCGGCATTGAGCTCAAGCCAAAATCCTCTTGGTCGCTGTTATCAGCTTTTTATCAATGAAAACAGCTCAACCAGTGATCTCAAATAATTTTGCTGTTTTCTTTTGGGATTTAAAATCATATCTCTCCTCTTGTTCATTTTTTCCCTTCAGTTTCATGTCTAGATGTCTGCTCCACCCATCAATCATTCATATTTTCTCCTCTTGGCTTCTTTCGTGCATTTGCGGCAGCACATCTGGCCGGTGTGTTAGCATTAGTGTTCATGCACGTCTTTCTAATCAATATAAATTAACTGCATTCACGCCAAAGTGGCCTCTCTCCTGCTTTCTATTTACCAAATTAAGCATTCAGATTCTTTCACTGTCCCCTTTTACAGCAATTTACTGGCTTTCACTGATCCCTGGTGAATTGGTTTTTAAATTATTTGTTCAAGAAATGATTATAAAGTTAATATCGTGCACATCCGCACTGCGGGAACAGAGCTGGTAATTAAAGCGAGGACTAATTTGCTTTGCTTAATGGAGTATTATTTCCGCACAATTTGAAGGGGGTGATCTTCAAAGAGTAGTCTGCTATAACAAACAGCCGTCCTCGCAGCAAATCAGGAATATGGTATAGATTATATGAGAGAAATTGGAGAATAAAAAAAGAGGGGGAGGCGAAGGGGGTTTTCAAATACAAGTGGGTGAGATCGTGCAGGTCGGACAAAGTGTGTGATGAAATTACGACTTTGTGAATTACCTGTACTTTTAAGCATGCATTACAACTGGCTTAAGGCAAGTTAGCTGTTAAATAAATGAACACGGCAGCAGAAACGTACTGAAACATTTGCCTTTATGTTCTTGTTAATTATTTTTTATATATACCACAGTAACCTTTTTAGGTGTGGACAGGATAAGGCTTGTTACATGGTTCTAAGTTGTAACCTGTTGGGTAAAGTTGAGTTGTTTAAACTCGTACCTGACTTTTGCATGAATATGAGGGGATGTCAATGGGTGACTGTAGAGATTTTCAATCTACAGAGATGCACACCTCCCTTTGGTCTGCTTTGTCACCCTGTAATGACTGAAGGGTAAAAGGTTGACACCGTCTTCTTCATCCCCTTTTTTTATGTAAAGAGAAACCCGCATTTTAATGCATGGCAGGCTTTGTCTCTGCACTCGCTTGAATTATTTAGAGTTTCTCTGCAGCGGCGGGATGTTTAAAAAACGTATGTTGAAATATTGATGAAGGTGAGGAGAAGAGTGCCCGGGTCCAGGCGGGAAGATGAATCAGAAGTTAACAGAGAATCTCAACACCTCTCCCCACACACGCTCCTCTCTCACCCTCCCTCGCTGCCTCCTCCTTGTCTGCCATTCGCCCTCTCCCCCTCGGTCCACCTCAGCTTCGCCAAAATATGACATTTCTTATCTTCCCATTAGCGGGCTGATCTCTAGTTCCTCCTTTTCCTCTCTGCCTTCCTTCCTCTTTCATCTTTAATGCTGCTGTTAGCTACCACTTAGGACTCCTTCTTCCCGTTACCCCTGACTCTCGATCTTTCTCCCCTCTGTTTTTTAGCGCTGTCACAAGGAGATTCATTAACATTTCCCATTTGCTGTATGTGCAATAAATTAAATTGAGAAATGCGAGAGATTAAGAGAGGGTAGTGTATAAACAATTCCACAATACTGTTTATGTAAAGGGTGAGCAAATGTGCCCACGTTCAACCTAATTCGAGGGCTGACCCCAGTGCTTTTATTGCAATTTTGATAGACGTCCAAATCTGTATTTGGCCTCATCATTTTTTTTTCTCTCTTTAATTCTTCTCTGCGTGCCCCAAAAAAGGGATGTAGGGCAGCCCTAATGTATTCAGTTGACTTAAGAGATTTGGGTTGTGTATCCTTTTTTGCAGATTTTGCAGGAGGAGGAGCTTACAATAACTTATCTCACAGCTGAGTCTGTGGCTTTTTGTGCTGGAAGCATTCTACATACAGCTGTACTCAAGCCACAAAAGAGCAGTTAAAGGCTTTGTTGGTGATTGAAGGTGCTCCACAGCACAATTGCCTCACGATTGAGGAAGTGAAGAGCGGTTTTCCAAGATGTAGTTTAACGCAATAATAGTTTTCATTCTTCCCCTTTGTACTGTCTCCAGGCTGTCCAGGCTTAGGCGTACAACAGCAGTAGTTGGTTAATCCTATCTGTCTCCCCTGCTTTTACAGCACCAACTGACCAACCATGTAGAGTTACAATGAGTGAGGGAGCTGAGTCTCTTGAAGAATTTGAGACCTGCCGGGATCTGGAACAACTCCTTTAGTCGTCCAGTCTAAGCAGAACTACAGTATGTTGTAGTTAGCCGTGGGCCAACCCATTCTCAGCGGCAGCTTTTAAACTTGAGCTGGTTCTTGTGAAATCTTGATTTGTGCAGTTTGAGAATCCCTCTGAAGACCTGCACTGCATGTCAGAGGAATGTGGAATTAGTCAGTGAAAGTTTGGAGGGTCCAGAATCCATTTAGCCTTAGGCTGAATTGTGGGGGAAAATGCTTCTTCTCTTTCTTTGTCTATCTCTCTCTCGGCTATCCACCCTCCCCAATCCATTCCCTACCCACTTTTACACGTATTGAGCTCAGTTTTGTTGTTGAGATGTGGAGGTATCCCTTTCTGCCCTGCAGACATATTGAGGGTCTAAAAGGGATCAAGTGGCTGTGTAATTGCAGCCTATGAAATTGAGCTCCAGGTCCTGAGAGATCTTTGTGGTTTGGTATTCTACCAATATCCAATGGCTCAAAAAAACGCCAGGCTTAAATAGTCATCCTTTGTAGAAATTCAAGGAAAATCAGTTTTTATACAACCTGGTTATTGTTCCTGTACTTGTACTCATTTAATATATATATATGTATATATTATGACATTTTTACTTGACTACAACAGGGTATACAATGGCAAATAGGAACATGACTGCTCGGACAATCCTAGATGTCATAAATAAACTTCCAAGGTGGCCATATTTTCTAAACCGGTTCTTTTTTTGGATGAATAATTTACATTGGAGATGAAGAATTTGTGTATGGTTTTTTAAAAAATGGCAGATTTCTATTGTCGCCTCTGTAGAATTTTAGTGAGCTTTGTCTCAGCACATGTTCTACCTTTAGGCACTTACTTTGTACAGTCACAGCGATAGCTGTGTTGCAGTGGTCGCCCCCCTAGTGTATTAGAATGAGATTTGGTGACAAGTGTGGAATTAAGATTGTGGCCACATAAAGGAGGCATTTAAAAATGTGTTCAAAGCTTTCACTAGATGTTCCAGACCTTATTTAAGGTGTTAAACAGTGCGTGTTTAGATCAAACACTTTTCATAGCGCCGTCTGAGCCAACAGGAATACATGAAGAGATGATGAATGACATAAACCTATATGAGGTGAATTTGCCTTGACTAAAGAAAGTCAAAACTGAAAGAAAAAGTGAATACTGAATCTTGATTTTCTCACTTGGATGCTGAACTACAGTACAGTCAGTAGCATACTGATCCTACCTCCTGCCTGAACTGTGAACCAGAGACAGATGTATAAATTATACACCAAAGGTAGACACTGAATTCACCTGCTGCCTCTCTTATCAAAGGGATCCTACTGCACCAAGTTGGAGGTGAATTTGCTATGTGTCAAAAAAAAAACTTAAATCTCTCATGCCTTCACTTCAACCATTAAGCCTTTCCCAATGTTGTCGGTGACTTTTCTTGAAAGTCTTGAGGGCAATTTCATCATCAGTCACATTCAGTTTTTGTAATTCAGCCGTGACGTGTTTGTAACTCCCCTGACTCAAAGCTTCAAACACTCCCTCTGTTACAGCAAAGGTCTCTGACTGTATCAGTATGATCTCTCTCTCTCTGACACACAAACAGTGTCTCTCTGTCCCACTCTCCCTCCACCTCTACCTCTGTCTGCCTCCCCTCTCTCTCCCTCTCTCTCTCTCTCTCCTTTGCGTTCCTGAGGGGGAGTCTTTGAAATGTAATCTGTGACCCTCTTTTATCTGCTAGGTGGGACGAGTGTACCCCCAGGCTGTCTACTTCCCTATCCGCACCCTTTACCTGACACTCAAGATCGAGCAGAGGGAGCGCTACAAAAGCGGTGAGTAAACATTGCTGCCTGTCGTGTGTTGCCTCGTTGTAGATACTCTCAGCAATACAAGTTATTTCCTCTGTCTGCCATTGTGAATTAATAAACATAAAATTTGTATAGTTAAAGAAAATGTGTTTCCTGATTACCTTTCTTTGTTCTCTTTCCTTCCTTTCGCCCTCTTACCCACTCTCCCCAGATGCATCTGGACAGCAGCAGCCCAGTTCAGTGGGGGCTCAGCCTCACTCGGGGGCCTCCGACCCAGGACCTATTCGGGCCACTGCCCCAATGTGGCGCTGTAGCCGGATCATGCACATGCAGCGGGAGCTGCACCCAACCCTGCTCTCCTCCCTGGAGGGCATCGTGGACCAGATGGTGTGGTTCAGGGAGAACTGGCATGAAGAGGTGAGAGGACAAAGGTGTTGGTTTCGTTTGTGCCAGACTTTGGTGCTACATGCGTGTTTCCAGTGGAGTCAATGTGTTTGTCACACCACCTGGTCAAACAGTCTAAGGTGTTGTCCTGACTTGTCTGTGATTATATCTTCTTTCATCCTAAACTTTGTTGCCATTGACCTTTTGATAGTCAATTGTGTTCAAAATAGAACTGGCAGAAGACTCTTGCACAGTTCAGATAGTAGGTCTCCTTAATTTCACTGTTTCTTGGCTGGTATTTTCTGAAGCACATGTCTACTTAAATTTGCTTGCCGCCCCTTTCCCCAGTAGCTACTTGTGTGGATGTCAGTGCAGGATCTAGGCCTGACTTCAACTTGGTGCTGCTGCAAATTGTTTTAGCCATGCTAGGCAGCATCCACATGAGGTAACTAGTCTGTGGGCGGAGTGGAAGACTGGGAGAAAGAGGAAGCAGGAGGCGAGAAGACTGAGACAGGTGATGGATGGGTGCAGTGAGCGTGTAGGATGGGGCAAGGGATTTAGGGCCGGAAGTTTGTTGGTGTGTGTGTGTCTCTGTGATTATCTGTGATGGTTTGGGGCACTCGGCAGCAGCTGCAGACTCTATGCTTCGTTCCACGGGGCAAGCAGGGGCAGAGGCGTGCTCTGCTATCATCACCTTCCCTCTCTCTCTCCTGCTTTGGTTTCTGTATGACATCACAGAGCTACACCTTTGTTCCTTAAGAACAATGCGTGTGCTACTGTTCTGTCCTGACCATTTGTCAGCGATCTGACTCAACAGATACTTAAAATGAAATGATTTGGGCTCTCTTGCTAACATTACTGTAAGATTTGATCACTATTTCTCCATGTTCCTCCTCTCTCTGTAGGTCTTGAGGCAGCTTCAACAGGGCCTGGCTAAATGCTACTCAGTGGCATTTGAGAAGAGCGGTGCAGTGTCTGACGCCAAGATCACACCGCACACACTGAACTTCGTCAAGAAGCTGGTCAGCACCTTCGGCGTTGGCTTGGAGAATGTCTCCAACGTGTCCACCATGTTTTCTAGCGCCGCCTCGGAGTCGTTAGCCCGTCGGGCCCAGGCCACAGCCCAGGACCCTGTTTTCCAGAAGATGAAAGGCCAATTCACAACAGGTCAGTTTCAAATATACTCACGCTTGTATTGACTCATTGACTAACAGACAGAAAGAAAAACAGGTGTTAAAAAGGTCTCACAACACAGGTTGTTCCTGTGTTTACTTTTTTTGAACTGCTTTAAACTTTAAGCATTGCTGATTTATCTCTTTGTAGCTTCGTTGTAAGACTTTAAATAGACAAATGGTGAAACGTCTGTTTTTAGGTGACAGAAAAACACTTATTATTACTATTTGACAAGGTGAGACCATCGGCCAGGTAGTGAAACCAGCAACACCTAGCTCTGCTCCCTTAAGCCCGGAATCACACATCCGCCACCTTTCAGCAAACATGAGCGCATTTCTTGTTATTGTTTGTCCACACAAGTTAAAATGACAAGATGGCCTCTGTGGCGATATATTGAACAGGTCACGTTGTATCCACATGGACACTCGTGCTGCTTATATCAGCGCTGTCGGGGCAGACCGCACTGTGGCTCGGAGCAGCTGGAGCATTGGTGTTCTGCAATGTAATTAAGGTTTCCAACAAGATGATGGGATTTCATGGGAGGGGTTGTTTCTGGTGACTGGTCAGAAATAGGTGTGTGTGTGTCTATCTTTATTACACTGTGTGAGTGTGTGTGCACATCTACAGTGGTTTTGATTATACAGAAGTCAGCTGCATTTTTAACTTTGGTTGGTGCAGCACTTCGATGATGATCTCAACAAGCACAAAACCTGTCAGGGGATGATTAAATACAGCTGATGACTCTTAGTTCTCCTTCCTCAGCTGACACTTTAAAACAGTGAACTCCATAAAAGTTCAGCCTTTAGTCTCAATGGTGTTTAAAAGTTTGTAAAGAGAGATTTGATGCAATACATTTCTCTATTTGAACTGTAATGAAATTATTTCATTTCTTGGCAGCTTCAGAGTGAAACTGACTATCAATGCAGGTTTTATATATTTATAGTACACCAGAGGCTGACTAAAATAATTCCACCCATATTGGCACTAAGCAACTTTGGCCAGTTGTATTGAAATGTTAATGTAGTACCACCAGCCACCAGTCAAGTGCTGTTTTATTGTGGTTGGAGCTGGAAGTTTCAAAGTCCTATTTGCCAGGTAACCAAGCATTTTGAAAGGAAACCGCTACTAAAGCTACCATGGCACTAAGATGAAACAATTTCCTTTCCTTGTTTTATATCAGTTCAGAACAATAGCAGGGAAGCTATTGTGTTCTCATTACAGACAAAATCCTAAATTGGAGGTTAGAGCTGGCAATGAATTACTATCATCAACGGTCATCAAGATAGGATGATATACCTACTGTATTTATATCTCAGAGGTTTTTAATTTTGGGACTCTTCACAGACATCTGGTTGGCTTTGTTTTACTTGATGTTGGGCTTCCTCTTCCAACGGGAGATTAGAAGTTACACACTGATGGTAGAGCATTGACAATGTGAATTGGCAACTGTCTGCAGCTTTTATCTTCAAATTGAATACCCTTTTTAATTCTGAAACCTCAGAAAAATTCCTAATTGCACATTTCTGCTTCACCGCTCTAGTCTCTGAGCAGTTGTACACTGATGTGACATCAAAGATTAGAAGTTGGAAGGCGCTCTGCGATGACAACTCTGTGATCCATTCCCAGTTTTCAGATTAAAACATTTCAAAGCGGTGATTCTGTGATATTCATATGTATGCTAGTAAAGCAGCGATGAAGCCTCCAGTCATTTTGGCCTGCATGTTCAGATTCATATGCGGGCTGTGGAATCCAACAGGACAGGTGCAGTTCTAGTTTAGCCAAGGCCCCCTCTGAGACATTTTTCTCCAAACAATCATTCCCCTGTTTTTGGAAGCCACGTGTCTGTTTTCCTACATTGCATAAGGGAGTTGAACCACAGTTCAGTGGACTTGGTTTAAACGAGGCTCGTCTGCAGCTCCCCCAGATTTCAGGGTTCAAATAAAACTTCCCACTCCCATGGACTGACTGCACATACATGTTCGCTAAATTGCACTCATAGTAAACCGGCTGGTCTCTCCTTTTTATTGCTTTTCCGCACAGCAACTCCTCCCTCTCCTTCCTCCTTCCCCTCTCTGCTCTTCAGTCTCTCCTGTGCTTTTCCCCTCCACTGGTCCTGTGAGTGGCCAATAGAGCTAATGTGTTTGGCCCTGGGATAGAGGGGGACAAGGACAGCGAGTGAATGAAAGGCAGCTAGTGAAAAAATAATCACCTGACTTGGAAAAATGTATAATATAGGTGAGCCAGAGCTTACGAGGCTTGAAAAATTACAGCAAGAAGAGTAAAAGATGGAAGAGAGGAGATTATCAACGAGAAAACAATGGGCACGAGGGGAAGCAAGAAGACAGGTGTGATGTCATTAGTAAGCAAAAGCATGTGAGCGGCACACAGACTGACTGAATGAACAACACAAACAAGAGCGAGCGAGACTCGGAGCGAGTAGCGTGCTGATGAATCTTTCCAGATGTTACGGTGCCAGCTGTGCTCACGCAGCCAGGCGTCACCAGGGCTTCTGCCTCGTAGGGTGCCTGCCGACCATCGCTACCCAGCTGTCCCCCCGGCGACATGGGAGCGGGGCCGACAGAGACTGAAACCACACAAGCCTTCCAGAGCGGAACAAACAGGGTTTACAGAGCTGCTGAGCAGCCAAGCTCCCGTTCCCCGCACCACGTTAGTGGCTCACTCGCTTTCACAGGGTTTGTGGGCCGGAAAATATGGGTTTATGTGTGCACATATAACATTTGGCAGCAGGGAGGCATTCAAATCCAATTACGGTGAATGCTATTTGCATGAGTTACTGTTTTAGCAGTGGATCTGTTCCAGAGACTTTTGTCAAAAGAGCTTCTTCTAACTTTCTTGGCTTTTTAAATCTGTGTGTATTGAATAGTCATTTGTCATGCAAAAATGACATTTAGCATAGTTAAATGTAACTCGGTATATTTCTAATAGCAGTTTGGCTCAGCACCTTCAGCTAGTTGTCAGTCATTAAGTTTAAATGTGAACTTTTATGGACAGAAATCTCTTACGCACTGCTGCGATGACCTCTGAAACACTCAGCTCACCAATCAGACACAATAAAGCTGGCTGCATCCCACCACACACATTCATACAATCCCACACTCGTGGGGGAATGAAGATTCTCTATACAGAGCTGGCCCACCTCCTGAGTCTAGATCCATAATTTGGTGCAGCGGTGCACATCCTCTGCTGTGGTCTGTCAGGTAGGGCAGAATAGCAGCCTCGGTTTCTATACACAGGTCAGGGAGCAATCTGGATACTTTCCACACTGCACTCCTCCTCACTGCATCCTATTCCCCCAGCTAGCCGATGGAGCAGGGGTCAAAGATGAGTTCAGGGGGACTCAAAATAACTCTCTTCTGGCCTCACTGGCTGTATTGGACTCTGTACTCAGCACCTCTGTAGCTTCTCGCAGAAACTGTCTGCAGGTTTAATATTATACTAGGTTTATTACAATCTGACACGTCCATTCTTTCTTTCATTGTTAAAAACCTAACTGTAATGTTAATCTCAGAACACCAGTTGGTCCTTGCATACATTACAGCTACCAACAGATACAATGAAAATCTAGCAAATGTAGTTAAAATGAAGGAGCCACAGTCCGTCGGAAGTGTTGCTGCTGACCACTGCATCAGAGCACTCAGTTGTTTATAAAAAGTCCCAGTTAGTGACCACAATTAGGTGAAAAGTTGGTTTGTCTTTTATTTTTGACTACATGTTTAGTGTTTACTACTTTAAATTATTTTTATGAGTTGTGATAACATAAAGCCAGTATTTTATGTGCAGCCGTCTTCAAATTTAAACAGGTAAAAATGTTTTAAATCCAATAAAGATGGATTATATGACTTTATTGCTACGTGGCTTTGAATGGTGGAGTGCAGCATGTCTCTCTTTTTTTCTATTTGTAAGCATTATACACTTTTATGGAGCTGAACTGTTGTCGGGTGGCAATTCCTCAGGACTGTTTCAATTTTCCCTCTGCTATCGAGGCAGGTGAATTGCAGGCAGACGGATAGCGAAATAGGGCCACTCTGAAAAGAACATTGGCTGTTTTAAAGGGCTTATTTAAAGTATTAGGAGGTCTCACTCCGGGAGAGATTGAACGGGTTTGAAATGGCAAGGCCTTGCAGTTTCATGGATTCATTATAACAGGCGGCACAACAGGGTGTACTGAAATAGGAGAGAGGTAGGTGTGTGTGTGCATTCATGTTACAGAGATGTCCTGGGGGCTTTACTCTAAAATGGAAAACCTGCCTTGCTCACTTCGCCTCCTTCCGTTGTTATTGCCGCAGCTCATCACAATATGTTATGTGCAATATGAGTTGTGACTTGAAACAGGAATTTAATACTTTAAGACTCTCATTTTTATAGCTCTAATTTAATCAGCTCCCAGCCTCCATCAGGGAGTTTTAAGTCGATAGAGCAAACAGCTCTCCTTGTGCTGCCAGCCTGCCATGAATAACTTATCCATGAAGTTCCCTCAAGCAAGGCAGCACACTGCTGGAGTGGAGCGGCCGACAGTGCAACACAATATTTAGAATGGACATTTCCCAGATGTAAGTTTGTGTAACTGCTGCCCTCCCCTTAGCCATCACTGTGAGAAACAAGGTGTTGTTAGCCCATGTTACTGGGCAAACAACAGCAAAGTAAACACCCTGATCCCCCTTTAATTAATCTGAACCGTTTGTGGTATTAAAAAGGCTCTGCAATGTCTTTTTTATTGAGTTTTCAAACTTTAATCTCTATGACTCTATTACTATTTATTTCTGCTTTATTTTCTTGAGTTATGTTTGACTCTACTTTGAGTCCCTTGTGTTTGCTGCAGCATGTATCTTAACCTTGTATAGTATTTTATTTGCCGAGGTTACTTAGAAACATAGCAGTATTTATAGCACAGGTGTGGGAGCATATTGCTGCAGGAGATGTTAAAGGTCATGTCCAACACACTTGGGAGCTGCCCACTGTGTTACGGTACTGTGTGGTTGGGGGGTTAGTGTCTTGCTGAAGGGCATTTTGAGGATAGTTGATTTGGTAGGTGAAAGTGTAACACATTGACTCTCAGCCTGCCTGAGGAATTCAGCTGTTGTCTAATATGGTATATTTGTTGTTTTCTTCTCTGACATTTTTAATATCGCATTCTGGTTTCAGTAATGATACTAGATCCTTAAGTACACCAGGAGAGTCGGAGAAATAATTAAATGAAAATGCCAGGGATTTAAGAAGGAGAATGTTTAATAGATCAGGATATAAGTTGTCCAAGTTGCAGAGATTTTTTATTTATTAATTCATTTTTCAGTCACATCAAATGTGTGTCTATAGGCTGATAAATCGAAATCAGAATTTATTCACTCCCTAATATCCACATCAGTCGAGTATCGTCTGACTCTACTGAGTAGATTCTTCTTGTAACAATAATTTGTCTCTTCTCCTCCTACCAGATTTTGACTTCAGTGTGCCGGGCTCCATGAAGCTCCACAATCTGATTTCCAAGCTGAAGAAGTGGATCAAGATCCTGGAGGCCAAGACCAAGCAGCTGCCTAAGTTCTTCCTTATCGAGGAGAAGTGTCGCTTCCTCAGCAACTTCTCTGCACAGACGGCTGAGGTGGAGATCCCCGGGGAGTTCCTCATGCCCAAACCAACACACTATTACATCAAGATCGCAAGGTAAAGGACCCTTGGTCCTGTTAAACAGGGTGTTATATAACACCAAACACGAGCCAAATACTGCTCCCACGCAGCTCTTGCCACCACTTTCGCACATTAGAATTTGAAGGTCTTTTTCTGTTCCAAAAATATTCTTACTTCAGCTCTGTCTCTCTGCTCCTATTTTCAGGTTCATGCCTAGAGTGGAAATCGTTCAGAAACACAACACAGCGGCACGGCGTCTGTATATCCGCGGCCACAATGGCAAGATCTACCCGTACCTGGTGATGAACGATGCTTGTCTTACTGAGTCACGCCGAGAGGAGAGGGTCTTGCAACTGCTCCGCCTCCTCAACCCCTGTCTGGAGAAGAGGAAGGAGACCACCAAGAGACACCTCTTCTTCACTGGTAGGACCAGGGACTAGAATGGGACCAGAGATATAATAATTGTGTATTTGTTTTTTAATTAATTTTTAGCAGCACATTATTTTTTTAAAATCAAGAAAATAAGAAAGTAATTTCTTAAGACCCATTTTTGCGTATACATGGTCGTTTCTATAGCTGCTGTTGGCAGTGACCCTCCTCTTTCATTTGTTTTATCATTCCGTCTCCCTCACACACCACACACACAATTTCATTTGCTTTCAAGCACTATTTCCTCTCCTGTCATCCCCCCGTGGTTTGCCTTCACCCAGATGTTTGCCCACTCTCCATTTACGCACTTGATTGGTTTGTTTAAAACAGAAATATGGATGGGGAATTCAGCAGTCCCTTCTAACCCATTTCCTCCCAACTGGAATGGCTGGTATTGATTTAATTTGGGGGTGCTGGTGTATGTAAATATTTAGATGCGTGCGCAGCCTTTTACCTTCTTTGACCCCGCTTGGTGCTGAGAGCTGACACGCCTTCAGCACAGCTGTTTACCAATTCTGGAGTATTTTAGTTGTAGGTTTAGATCTGTGGTTTACAATGTGGTAAAAACAGGGACTGTGCAGCCAAATGTTTA
Organism: Diplodus sargus; assembly: GCA_903131615.1. Classification (NCBI taxonomy): domain Eukaryota; kingdom Metazoa; phylum Chordata; class Actinopteri; order Spariformes; family Sparidae; genus Diplodus; species Diplodus sargus. Next base: position 2,416,191 of record CAEMYA010000140.1, on the reverse strand, counting down.
CAGTTTGTGTCCTTTCCTCTCCCTTTCCCTCCTTCCCTATTACTGCTCTCCCCTCCTTTTTCTCTGCTCCCACTGCTCTGCCCCTCCCCATCTCTTTCCCCACCTGTATTCTGTCCTCTTCCTCTCCCTCCCTCCATATCTCCAGTGCCCCGAGTGGTGGCAGTGTCGCCTCAGATGCGGCTGGTCGAGGACAACCCTTCGTCTCTGTCACTGGTGGAAATCTACAAACAACGCTGCGCCAAGAAGGGCATCGAACATGACAACCCCATTTCCAGATATTACGATCGTCTGGCGACTGTGCAGGCCAGAGGCACACAGGCCAGCCACCAGGTATGGAGCCGGTCATGTAAACAGATGTGCACACACAACAGCATGATACAGCCTGCATTGATATGCATCCTGGGTGTTTGGATTGTAATTTTACAGCAGTCATGGACATTTCTTTTTGCTATACTGTGAAACCATTTATCTTTAAAAGAATAATAGCCTTGTTTTCATGTTTGTGACGGTGCATTTTTCAGGTAATCCAATTTGTTTTTAATTTGTTCTATTTAGAGAAAAATAAAGGTAACAATTCTTCAGGTAATTATAAACACAAAAAATGACCAAATTTGGAGATTTATGGTTTTCACTGTACAGGGATCATTTTCCACAGGGGCTTTTTCTGTGGTGGTCCAACTTAATTTTCAAGATACGTCTTTATCAACCATCTAACATGAAAAATGGAATCTGCAGTAAAATACAATACTGTGTTGATATTCGCATTTGCTTCTAGATGACAAACTGCAAAATTATGCCGTCTGTTCCTGGAGACTGATCATCACCTAAACTATCCATTAAAAGGAAAAAGCAGGCCGACCAGCAGAGGTTGCTTAAAGTCCCTATGAAATGGCTAACATGGTGCTACTTGCTTGGGATTAGTTAAAATAAGGCAGCAGCCAATAGTGAGGAATATGCGTTATGGAACCTGGCAAGCAGGGGCTGAGTCAGCAAGGACTGCTTACCGAGCTAACATCATCTAACTACATTTAGCAGCAGTATAACACTCACCTTAGCAACAGGGGGTCATTACACATGACCCAGTTTCACCCTAATCACTGAATAAAGTTGTGGTTTTGTACAGTAATGGGTGAGGTTTAGCAACACATTACAGCAACTTGCTTTATCCATGGCAGCATCATTAAGTAAAGAGTGTGTTTATTGGACAAAAAATAAACATACCCCCCAAGATGTGTCCTCATTATTGTAAATTATTTTCCAGAAACTCTAAAATAATACTAATTTGTCGTGTTGGGTGCATGGCAAGAAATATTTGATAAAAACACTAAAACAGCAATTTTGACTGAATGGTAACTTCAATTTGAATGTGTTCAGGAGTTGTATTACATTTTGTTCTGTGAAGCTCTTTTGTTGATGGAGAGATCGGATCTCTGTGATGCTTGTCTGCTTTTATAACATGCATTGTTGATATACTAGATAGCTATCACATTATTGTCGTCTTTTGACTACTGGGATAAGAAAATCTACCAACAACTGTGGTGAAATGTGGGTGTTGAATCATATCTATTTGTGTTGAGTAAAGTAGAAACACGAGTGAGAGGCCCGCTATTAGCCCGACCACTAACCTCTACTCCCACCTCTTGTCTTCTACCAGGTCCTGCGAGACATCCTGAAAGAGGTGCAGGGCAACATGGTGCCTCGCAGCATGCTGAAAGAGTGGGCTCTCCACACCTTCCCCAACGCTACCGATTACTGGACCTTCCGGAAGATGTTTACCATCCAGCTGGCCCTCATCGGTCTGGCTGAGTTCATGCTCCACCTCAACAGGCTCAACCCCGAGATGCTGCAGATAGCACAGGTAGGAGTGCTACCGTACCCCCTCAATAAACATGTCGGACCGTGTGTCAAGGGCAGCGGGATCAATGTGATGGGGGTTAATTCAATAGATAGACACTCATAGATGCATTAAGAGATCACCATTACCCTCTCCGTATCGGGCCATATGAATTACCATTCTCCCCCATGACATTCACGCTAGGCCTGTCAGTCAGCCCGCCGCTGTCAATGTGAAGGATGTTTTGACAGAACGTTATATTCAGTCCCTGTGCTCTACAGCTTTCAAAGACGTTTCAATTTGAAGAGTCCGTGTTTGTGTGTGCGTGCGCGCGTCAGATTCTCAGTCCTTACACACATCCGTCTGGTGCTCGGGGTCCGCAGACAGCTTTCTCAAAGTCATTATTAAAGATGATTGTGTCAGCCGGCCACCCCCTCCCCTCTGATCCTAATCGGCCTTTGCTGACAGGCGTTCCTCCGGGCAGCTAAGCACTGGTATTAAGCCCCCTCTCTGCCTGTTCCACTCCGCAGATCCCATTAGACACAGGAGGATTACGGTACGGAGAGTGTGCGCACAGACAAACACACACACACAAACAAACAGAGAGAAAGAGGGAGAGAAAGTGAGAGAGAGTGAGTGCAAGGACAGGACATCATAGCCGTAGCATTGTGCCCCACCCTGCCTAAAGAGAGACCTTACGTTCCTTCAAGTTGGCACTTATAGAGCTCAGTGGTGCTTCGAGGCATCAACAGAAAAGGCCCCTGCACTGTGGTGTTCATTCAAACTTAATTCTCTCAACAGCTGTCTTATATACAGCATCACATCCTTTAGTGTCTGTCATTATTTCTCACACTCAAGTTCACCAGATGTGACTCACTAATGTTGCGTCATCCCATTCACACCAGCCCCAAAATGAAGCCATCGGTGGCCGCTGCTCTGGCGATTTAGCATTCTGAGCGCTGCCTCCACAGCCAACATTCTGCGGGCTTATCTGAGCCTCCTGGGGGTTGCTGGTGTCTCAGCCCACTGCCTTGAGGCCCTCTGCTGGGGCCTGGAGGAGCAAATGACAGTAGGGGGGGGGCTGAGGGGAGGGAATTAAGGAGAAGGAGGGAAAGAGGCGAGACAGAGGAGGAGAGGGAGCACGAGCTGGAATGAAATGCTCTGCTATAAAGCTGTCAGAGCCACTCACCTTTTCATATAAGGGAGCTTATCTTCCCCGGAATGGCTGCTCGTGTAGCGGCCTCTCGCACATAAATGCAGGCTTATGGATGAAAACTTGGCCGTATATATTTAAGTCAGCGGGGAGCAGCGGGGAGAGGGGAGTGGGAGTGGGAGTGAACTGAGGATTATAGATGTTCTGCTGCTGATAGTTTGACGTGTTACGGTGTCTGGGGCACGCAGATCAATAACTGCAGCCATTTCGTTGGTGTGAGCTTGTTTTGTAACTCCCCTAGCCTTTCTGAAGAAGTTGTTTTCTTGCAGGGGCTCATGTGGTTGAAGAACCGCTGAGGACCCTAGAGAAAGTAATATTCATAGATTTTAGCTTCTTATTTGCCCGTGGTTATGAGCAGGTAGTTCTGAACAGTTCTTTATTTATTTTAAGGTCCTATATTGAAGAAAGTGGGACTGTCTTGGCTATTTACATTTATAAAGCAGGTCTAGGTGCTGTTTAAATATTGCACTAGTATAAAAATGCTCAATCCACAGAGAAATCCCCACAGCCCGCATTCAGACCAACTAGTAGGACTTCCCTAAAGTTGTGATGTCATAACTATACAGTCACCGCCCTCAGCCTTGACCTCAGCTGAGTTGCATGAACGCATGCAGAGTTGATGTGGAAGCAAATTGAGTGGTGCCTGCTCAGGCCTAAAGGCACTTAAACAGAGGGTGAACAGAGATGCTGCAGCGGTAAACAACGTATACTAATAATAATGGGGTTTTTTTCACATAAAGTATGTAAACATTCTTTAGTAGAAAAAATAAAATTAAAGTATTCACCAAAAACTATATATAAATGGCAGCTTTAATGTCCAAACCAACCTCCCATATACGCTTGCTTAGAAAAAAAAACGTACTTGTTCTTTAATCTTGATGTTATACTCTGTTTTCTGTTTATAGGACACAGGAAAGCTGAACGTCTCCTACTTCCGCTTCGACATCAACGACGCCACAGGCGACCTGGACGCCAATCGCCCTGTCCCGTTCCGCCTGACGCCAAACATCTCTGAGTTCCTGACCACCATTGGCGTCTCCGGCCCCCTCACTGCCTCCATGATCGCCGTGGCACGATGTTTCGCGCAGCCCAACTTCAAGGTAACTTTTCTGCTGGGAAAGTTGTTACATTACCATGATCAGCTTGTGTTTTCAAATTAACCTAAAAATGCTTTATTTTACAAATGAGTGTAGGGATTGAACATGGCATATGATCAGAGGTCTATCCAGTTCAGATATTTCACATTAGGAGCTAGATGTTGGATTTCAACAATTGTTTAGGTAATATTGTTTGGAAAAATTTCAAATGTGGTCAGTTACAGTTTTATTGACAATATGTCACATGCATGTGAAGAGGGTCAAATGTTTGCTCCCGAATTTGCCTTATCTGCTGTAGGTGATAATACTGCAGTGTTGGGTTTGCGTCGCTGTCCCAAACCGGCCAAATAATTAGTTATTGCAGCTTTAATTAACACATCTTTTGCATCCTTTTCAAAACACTGTCATGAAATGTAAAAAATCACCCTGTGAAGATATTGCATTTAAATATTAGAATACCTACACTTGAAAAATTACACTTACTCATCTTGACCCAAATGACATGAGTGTTGGTTGGGTTTTAGTTTAGAGATTTGAGGTTCAAGTCTGCGGGCAGCATCAGTGAGGACATATTTCATTCTGTCACGAGGAGCCAGTGGTTTGTTGTCAAATTCAAGCTCCTGCCGAATTCTCCAGATATTGTTTAGCACTTACATTTACCCAGAGAGAAAGTTCACCAAGGCACAACCAAATAAAAACAATGCAATGAAAGCGGGAGCCGCTGTGTGAAGTATCTGCAGCAGGGCCGTAATGACAGGCGTGTGGTGTCTATGTATAGGTCCGGCTCATGCTTTAAGTCCGACTGATGTGGACGGCGCACGAGTGCTTAAGATGCAAATAAACAAAACACTCCACCATGTGAACCAGTGAAGGCCGACTGCCAGCTCTTTGTGGTTGGAGAAAATGGCCGTTTCCAGGGAAAACGGCAAAACACAACAAACACGTAACAATCATCCACTCAAATATATTGAAGCCTGAAACCAGATAAACACTTTAGGTAAGGCTAGGGAACAGTGTGTACCTAGTTAGGTGATGATTGCTAGTGTTGTGGCCCCGCCATGGTTTTGTCGGTTATGTATTTCAGTTCTGTGTCACCATAATGGTTTCTTAACAACACCGATTTCCCTGAGGATGACTGACACACCCTTAATTGGACTTAGCAGCTTTGTTTTATGTGAATGTTTGAAATTGGCTCCATTTAAACTGAGGGTTGATCATGTTTCATTGCTGCCATTCCCATGATGCACACTTTCAACACATGGCTTAGAATGGTCCACCCAGAAGATTGGCCTACTGTGTGCATTTAAACAGCATTCCTTGACACATAATTGAGAACTTCAAATAGCAATAGTGGTTATCGGATTAGCCAGCGGTCTCATGAAAAAATGTAATGTGGTGGCTATGCTGCATAGCACAATGCTATGAAAAAAGATTTATATATGAGCTTTTCATTTCAATAGAATCTGAAATGAAGTTTGATATATCTTGACAAAAACTCCACACTACTGCAAACAAAAAATTCAAATGAGGTAAAGAAAGGGGTACAAAAATAAAATTAAGGCTATAAAAATGTAAAAAGGGGAATATAATCCCCCTATTTATATTTTTATATCCTTCATTTTAATATACTAGATACTATACTACATTTAACTTGTCTGAGGGGTCCAGAGTAAAGCTTTTTTTACTTCAATTTATTTCTTTGTTTTGCTCAAACTTCCCTTAAGTTTCCTGCTTGTTACGAGAATTATTTTCTTGTGGCCAAAAGTAATTTAAAAGATAAAAAAAATCCCCAGACTGATGCTGTCATCAGGATGTTTTATTGTACATGCATCAACACCGTTAATTCTTACATGTCCTCATTTCCTCTGTCTCTGATAGGTGGACGGCATCCTGAAAGCAGTCCTTCGAGACGAAATCATCGCCTGGCACAAGAAGACCCAAGAGGACACGTCCATGCCTCTGTCCCCCGCCGGCCAACCGGAGAACATGGACTCCCAGCAGTTGGTGTCGCTGGTCCAGAAGGCTGTCACGGCCATCATGACCCGCCTCCATAACCTGGCTCAGTTCGAGGGAGGGGAGAGTAAAGTCAACACCCTGGTGGCTGCAGCAAACAGCCTGGACAATCTGTGCCGCATGGACCCTGCCTGGCACCCCTGGCTCTGAGGAACCAGTAGAGAATGAGAGGGATGAGATGAGGCAGGGCAAGAAAAGATGTTACTTTTACTACTCGTCTGACAAACACGCTCTTCACTGTAACTCCAGTTAATCACGGAAATGGGAATCAAGTTGAAACAAAGGCCCTGGCTGTCACACCGGCGGTATGAACAGGGCTCGCCAGTAGTTCCATCTGGACTGATGAATCTTTTTATGAAAATCTCTCCTTCAACTTATATTTATTTTTATAACTACACAACAGGGACTCTATGTGACATGCCAGTTGCCCTGTCTTCAGTATGACAAGGAGACAGTACAAATATTTCTGTTGGTACCATAATGAGCCCCTCACTCAATCTGAACGTTTTTTTGCTTGGTTTTTTTTTTTTTATTTAAGAGGTGGGGAAAATCTTCTGTTGTTTGCTTTAGCGGCGTCTGTGTTGCCTCAAGAGCTTACAATCTCTACTTTGATTTATTTTTTTTTCCTTCTGAAACAGCCATTTGTCCTGAATGTGTATTTAAACAGAAAAATGTGTAGCTTCTTTTGTATCCCTGCCGAATGAGGAATTGTGTCACCATGTCCGACTTTTCCAAAAAGCCATTTTACTTCACATGTGTTTAGTCTTTTTTTGCATCAGTCTAGTTGTAATGTAACAAAGTAAAACTACTGGGCGATTCGACAGTGTAATAAGCTATAGCAGCTGTGATGCAAATGTTTCATTCCCGAGCTGGCTGTGTATTCATATTCCTCCTCTTTTTGTAAAGGTACCATGCCTTTTCCAACAGAAGTGTTATCTCTTGCTTTGTAAATAAGCATTTTGTTTTAATAAAATGCTCCTTTTTTTAATACAGACGCTGTGTTGGCTCTTTTGCGGTAACCCCCTGCTGGGTCTTTTACTTGATCTCAAACAATGAATCTCAAAAATGAGCTTCAGCTTTGCTCACAATTACCATGAAGTAAATCTTCCATATTAGTTTTCTTTGTGAGTCTTTTTTTTCTCTTTACCAGTTGTAAAACAGCGATTATAACCAGTAATCTCCATCTGTGCCTCACATGCACTGCATCACTGTCACAGCTATAATCACCCTGAAGGACGTACTCTTGGATATTATTGCGGTGATAACTCATGCTGTGAAATGACTCCAGATGAACCATTCTCTGACGTTTAAAGAAAAAAAAAAAGTCTACTGCCGCCATCCTTGCGGTTCACAGTTAGTAGACATTTATGGAGAAGGCATTCCAGCGCAGCAGTGTCGAATCAAAGCGCCGCTCCATCTCGTGGAGGTACAATAACCTTGTGGTCATTCCCTCCCTCTGGTTAGAGAGTCCTGCGGAGGTGTGTTGAGGCGTTCCCCTCCTCCCCCCCGGTGCTTGATTAATGCGTGCCAGCAGATCTCCGAGTGGGCCGGCCTCGCTTGACTTATACACACTGTCAGCCGGCCCGCCTGCACTCATAAACAAAGGTTATATCTCTGTTCGCCTCTATACAATCCGCATACGCAGCCCCTCTGCCTCTCAACATGTTTACACACCGTCTCTAACGTTTCTCTTTTCTCTCTGTGCCACACAAGAAAGTTCTCAGCAGCTGCTACTTTCTAACACCAACCTCCTAGTTTCATTAATTATCTACTACTTTTCCAATATTCGCCCTCCTGTTAAGCTTCTACATTTCAGAGTGGTGTTTTTATTTGCTGCTAAACTGTGTACGTCAAAGAAACTAGCGGAACAAATACTTGTCAGATTGTTGTTTCCATCTCCCTTCACTCAGGGAAATATTTAGAAGCGAATTCAAGCTATCCGGCTTCCTGAAAAGGTGAGTCATGTCTGTTTACAACATCTATTCATGTGCGGACGTCATTGTAAGACAATCCTCCGTGTTCATGAGTACAAACCCTAAGAGATAAAGAGGAGACACACGCAAACAGTTTTTCATTACTCAAAAGGCGAGCATGACAAAGCAATAAGGTATATGCAGAAATGTGACAGCATCCTGTTGACGTCATGGTGAGGTCACCCTGCAGTTAACATCATGAATTATCCAAACAGTTGCACAAGGGTCCTCACAATTTTAAGAAATATTTAATGTATACATAACATTTATTTATAATTGTGCTTTAAGCTAAATGCTGAGCAGGTACGATGTTCAGTTTTGTAGTCATTCGAGTAAGCAATCGAGTCATTTGGGTTGATCATCTGGAGAACATGAATGTCGACCAAATTTCATGGCAATCCATCCAGTAGTTGTCAATGTTTCATTTCTAAACAACAAATGCTAACCTCACAGAACAGCAAGAGGAAAAGCCAGGATCCTTTAAACTAATCCGGAGTCATCATCTGGGGACCATGAATGTCCGTAAAAAAAGAAGCTTGACAATCCATCCGGTAGTCGCTGAGATGCTTCATTCTTGACCAATGTGTTGGACTTAAAGACAGACGGATGGGGCTTAAAATATTAGCTTTTTAAAGGCTGGTTACGTTTTTGAAGCTTTAATTCAGCGTGTTAATACTCTCAACTTTCCCTTTAATGAACCTGCAATCCTGCACCTGGCCCCAAATATAGTACCCACCTACAAGACATACGTTCACAGCAGCCTCCTCTAACTGTACTATTCACTGAATTTAACTGAAACGAAGTGAATGAAAAGGCATTTGTGCTCTTTTGGCTGAACAATTCCTCATTTCTGATGTCTCCCAACATAATAATTTTGCTGACTCGGCCGAGCGACTTGCTTCCCCGATGCATCTCTTCCCCTGCGGAGTCACGCTGGTATCAGTAGAAGTCGGGGCTGACCCCTTGACCTGGAACCAGTGCCTCTCCAGCAACGACACATGATCGTCTGGTGTGTTTTGTTCAGGTGTCTTTTTGAAATGATTGTGTTTGAAGCTCTGGGTGCCCTCTATTGGGACTGACATCCATTTCACGCCCCAGGTGTCTGTTCCGATGTGAGGGAGATTAGGTGAAATATGAAATCCACAACAGCAGCACACACTCTCCCCAAGAGATGTGTCACAGCTCTCCTACCGGGGTCGTCTCTTGGCATCCTGTGACTGCAGACAGATAACGCAGGAGCAGAGGTGTAGGCTGCAGCGACCCCACCTCCGTCTCCCCTCCTATTCATTCCCTTTCTCTCTGCCCGATGTGAGTGAAGTGGAGGCGAAGGCCTCACCACCCCACCCCCACATCTCCCTCCCTCCCTCCCTCCCGCCCTCTCTAGTGGGGTGAGAGGAGTGGAGGTGATTGATGTGCTCCGGTGGGAGTGGAGGTGTAGAGCCTGGATCATCATCAGCCCTGGCACAGAGCAGAGATCTCAGAGGACACACCAAAGCAGGAATAGATCCTGGCAGGGCCAGATGATGAAATCTTCCCCCTCCAATGATCCTCATCCATGCCGGGGGGGGGGAGGCAGGGGAGGAAAAGCTTAAAGGAGGAGACTTTTTTCAGAAGCCGTCTGTTTGCTTTATGTGGCAACTAAGCTGTCATTTTTCTCAAGAGGCGCATTTGGATACAGTGTAATAAGAACTTACAGTAGACACGCAAGTGCAGTCGTGAGCGTAAAGAGAACAGAGGTGGAGAAGAACTTCACGAGCCGGCTTATCCACTTCTTTCCTCCACACAATTCATCATTCAAGAGCAGAATGCCACGGACTCCTTTTCTGTTCTCACAGCCAGCATCCAATTATATATCACAATGTATCAGGCGCCGTAGCGCAGTAGGGGGAGACGCTTCTTTGTATTTTCATGTAAACAAACAGTATTAATCAAATACGATTGTGTGTTGATCTCTAGTCTGTGAAGCAGCGCAGCTCACATCCAGCAGCTGAGGATTTTGTTTTGTTACTCAGTGAAGGAGCTCCATTAGGACTTCTAATGGCATTTCCACTCAGAGGAGTTGAGCTCATTAGTTTGGTGTCTAAAATCTGCCATTATGATTTTAATTGCCCAAGCTGTACACAGCAGTATGGGAAGCAATCAAAGTCACTCCTTTTTTTTTCTTTTTCTTTCCTCGGCGAGAGTGATGCGGCAGCACATCAGCATCTCGCACGCTGATTAAAATATGTGTTTATACATTTTGTACAGAAGGACAGCGCTGTTTTCAAAACTTTAAATGACTTGATATTCTGCTCAAATCAACACAGTGTGTTTTGTTTTTTTGTTATTTTTACAGGGAAAGACAGATTTTCTGTAAAAAATTAAATAATTTAAAGGAGACATAATATGCATATTTTCAGTTTCATAATTGTATTTTTTGGTCACTACTAGAATAGCTTTATATGTATCAATGCTCAAAAAAACACATCTGTTTTCTCACACTGTCCCTGAAAAGAGCTCCTGTCTCTTTAAGGCCCACCCCTTCTGAGTTCCCATTCGGTGTCCCTCTGATTGGTCAGCTCACACACGCCTTAATGCTAAGCTGAGCAAAGCCAAGCTAACGGTTTTCTTGCTTTAGCTTCATGTTAAATGAAGTGCTATCAATCTTCTTATCTGCCAGCCAGATACTATATGGAAGACTTACGGTAGCCCTGAAGGTCAATTCACAACATTCCAGATCACAGAAGGGGTATGACAACGTTCTTGTTTGTGCTTGTGAAATGTGTTTTATGAATTGTTGTGTTTTGACCTTCAGGGCCACCGTAAAGATAGGTGTAATGTTACTAAAACAAAGAAGACTTTGTTTGGTCATCGTCATACCGCAGTCATTAATCTCACGCACCCACAGATACATTACCTATCAAAATCAATCAATCAATCAGACTTTATTTATAGAGCACTTTTCATACATCGTAATGAAGCACAAAGTGCTTTACAGAATTAAAACGGCAACAATTTCAACAATCCCCCATACATATGCGCACATATACTACCCCCTTAGACACTAGAGGCAGTAAAATAAGATGAAATAGAAAGAAACACTAAAACTAGGGTAAAATAAGATAAAATAATAAAACACTAAAACTAAGATAAAATAAGATGAAATAATAAAACACTAAAACTAAATCTGATAAAATACTAAAGGAGGTTAAAAGTCAAATCAATAACATACATAATTAAAACCCGAATACAGTAAAAGAAGATAAAACTGAATAATTAGGTCAATAGATAAGTGGTGAGTGAATCAATAAATAGAATAAAACCAGGTTTAAGCTGAATAAGAATCTATAAATAAATCAAATTCAGCTGAAAGCCAGCCTAAAAAGGAAGGTCTTAAGGTTGCTCTTAAAAGTATCAACAACACAATGCATCCCGCAAACAACTGAACAGTAATCAGCTACTCAAAATACGCTTGTGCTGCGTCTTTCGCTTGTTTCCAAAAACAAACGCGCACGCTAGCCAGGTCAAGCTCTTTGCAACAGGGGTCGGCGTGGCACATACCGCCTCTGTCCACAGGGGACGCCAGGATCGAAAAAAAAAACCGAAAGCCCAGTAACATTGAGAACATTGTTAAAGGAATCAAAATGGAAGGGGAGTCGACGGTTTCACTATATGACTGAACTGAGCCGAGGATAAAAATGACAACAATTACATCATTGTCCTTCATTGTGGTTTATTGCTGGTTGGCAACATCAGCAGTACTAGAGTGGAGCAGCGGAGCGTGATTAATTAAGTACTCTTGGCACTGAATACCATGCTGAAGTGGTATTAGTGTAAGTGTGCATGAAGTGCTGGTTAAGGGTATTTCACAGCGGCACACTTCAACACGGGACGCACATCCATAGTTTTGTAGCCAAGCTTGCTGTACATGCTTCAAAAATATTCGCAGCACATTATACTGTGCTGTTGTGTTTAATGAGACCATCCTGCAGTCGAACGTGTGCTTCAGTGTTAGGTTGCAGGCGAGCAGAGAAGGTTAGACTCCAGCTTTGCATCAGAACAACATTAAAGTGAGCAACGACTAGAACAGGAATACATGAAATATGAACGACCTGATTTCTGTTTTTTAGGGCCGTCTGACTTGTAGCAATGCTAAAAACGAGTCTTGCTGAGCTCCGCAGTTGTTCCTTCAAAGGAAACCCTTGTGCTAATCGCGCAAGTGGCGGGCTGAGTGCTGTTCACACGATTCCTGATGTCAAACAGTATTTAGCACATCACAGGGCTTCAGAAATCGATTCCCGTGCGGTAGGGCTCGGTGTGAACCTTTCCTGCTCACATTGATTAGGCGCCACGCATCTGGAAATGTGCTGCGCTGCGGTCAATGTTGCTGCGTGAAGAGAACAAGGAGGCTCTCCAACCCGCAAGACAATTTCCAATGACGGATTTGTGGATTTACATGAACAAGGAGGTCTGAGAGAAGACAGTCTCAGGAATGTCCTCCTCCTGGAATGTCTTCTGGACTCAGTGTGGGGTTGTTTGGATTCAAAGTACACAAAGTTTACAAAATCCTTTTGCTTTCATGAGTTTTCAGATGCTGCAGAAGGTCGGAGAATGAACTTACCTGCTTCTTACGACCTGCGTTCTGTATCAAGGCTGCAGTTGTGACCAGAAACGGCCTGGTTACAATTAAATTGGTGCAGAGGCGGTTAGAGAGAGAACCACAGCAGATTAATCGGGTTCTTCTTTATCATTCCTCCCAGTCGTAATGCAGAATCAAGACTAAGTCTAAACAGCGTTAGCTGCTATGTGGGGCTGTACTTCTGAGAACAGTGAGATACATAACATATAGATATAGGGCATAGATTTAAAATACCAGCATTTGCCGTCAGTGTTGGCATGCTAACATTCTTATATATAGCAGATATTATATTTGTGCTTTGGGTCAGAATGCTAACATTTGCAAATTGGCAGCAACAAAAAGCACAGCTCTGTGTGTATTTGGTCATCAGCCAAAGTATTGGATAAATAGAAATTTTGACCTAATAATGACTCTTCATGAAAAGTTATCATGGCGGGCCTGGGTGCAACATAAATGCTGCGAAAGTATCAAATTACTTAATTCACATAGAAATGCACACAGCCTGTATTCTGAAACCGGGCCTTTAAAGGCCGATCCAACTACCAATCAGTAGAGACTGGGCTTTTTCGGGAGGGGCGGCCTTAAAGAGACAGGCACCGAAACACAGCGCTCAGGCTAAGGGTGAATAGAGGTGCTGCAGCAATGGGTAGCTCCTTTGACTACATGATGCAGCACAGTTAAGGGCTGATTACATAATAAGTGTGACTCAGGTGCTGCTGTTTTACTTTGAGTGGCCAGTAAATGTCCCACCTTTTGATAAACACAACAAATAACAAGACATTTATAGTTGTAGCAACACTCAGGAATCAGTTTTATGAAGTGAAAATCCAAAGACATGTCCGTCTCCTACAAGCTCATATCTTACTCATGGCCACACTCACTTTATATTTTCCCCGTTATCTTTTTATGTGTAACGATGAGTGGTGTTGTAATAAAACCTCACTCAGTGGGCACTTTTTTACACAGGTTCTCCAGCATCAACCTTAAGAAAAATTACCCTGGTATCTTTCCCAGGTGATGAGATACATTTCACAGCTTTTTTTTTTTTGAGA